>OW804095.1:3098308-3191458 GCA_942159475.1 Sthenelais limicola | reverse complement strand
ATGAATGAAGATATGTACTAAGGTGTCAATTATATCAATATTAACATAACTTATGAAAACAAATTTTGAAGCGATCTCTTGACAATTTTATTCCCTTTTTCATCCAATAGTTTTATATTTGCTTCCTATGAAGTAATACGTCACAAATTTGGTTGATTCTCATGAACTCCTTACCAACTCTCTCAAGACCATGTTTAGTTGTAAAATGATTTTGAACGTGGACTATCACCAATGATAAGTATTAAACATCGTGGGAAGGCTTTTATTTTCATTGGTTTTGATTTTATAAAATTTTACTGTCTTAAGAGTGACATTTTGTCCTTCCTAAAAAACATACCCTGCACCTTGAACATGTATTAAGAACCCTGACTTCTCATAAGAAGAAAATCCTAGTTTGCGGCGATCTGAATATAGATCTTTTGAACGATACCAGGAACAGAAATAGAACCAGATTATTGAATGGGATGAGAAATTTTTCCATGGCGTGTAAAATTGACTCTCCTACGCGTGTTACCATGACAAGTTCTACATGTATTGATGTTGTTTTCTCTAATGTATCAACTGTCTCAGGGAGTGTGCTTGAAACCAATATCTCGGACCATTATGCTGTGTTATCTGAATTTGGGTCAAAACGTACACGTCTTCTTGACAGAAAATACAAATGGGTTAGAACAGGTTTAAGACACAAAATTGAGACGTTCAAAGAGAAAGTCGTAGACAAGTTCGAAGGTGTTGAGTTAGATATTGACAACTGTGACATAGACCACACATGGTCAAGATTTTTCCAAGGTGTGATTGATTGTAGTAACTCCACTTTCAAATACAAACGAATCAGAATTAGACACTCTCACCAAGAATATATGGATGATGAGGTACAGAAGAAACTTGTTGAAAAGAAAAATGCATTTATACTTGCTAAGACTTCCAATCTGAGAGTTGACTGGATAGCAAAAGTAAAACGTGCAGAGCTAAAGCATTTGATTACTGAAAAGAAAAAATGTTTCTCGACAAATAAAATCAATGCCTTAAGCAACTCCAAAAAAAAATTCTGGTCGGCCCTGAAGGAAATTTACGACCCGAAACGTGTAGATTCAAATGTCTCTTTAGA
Source organism: Sthenelais limicola (assembly GCA_942159475.1). NCBI lineage: Eukaryota > Metazoa > Annelida > Polychaeta > Phyllodocida > Sigalionidae > Sthenelais > Sthenelais limicola. The sequence continues at coordinate 3,190,350 of OW804095.1, read as the reverse complement.
CACTTTTAATTCTCCCGAAGGTTTGAAAACAGGTCTAGATGCCATAAACTATGCGAATAGTTTTTTCGCGCAAATTGGATTAAACAATCTTGCCATTGCACCGAACCCTGCGGTTGCAAACAATAATGTTGTTTTCGATATTGAACCAAATGTGACTGATCGTGAGGTCGAAAATGTGGTAAAGAAATTAGACGTCAATAAGAGCTCTGGTTTTGTAGAACTTGACTCCAGGTTGTTCAAGACTGCTCTTAGTGTATGTGTTCCTTTTTTCACTACTTTTCTGAATATCATCATAGCAAGGGGTATCCTTCCTTCTACCTGGAAAAACGCTCCGGTTGTGTTGATTCCTAAAAAGGGTGACACCAAAGATGTTAATAATCTGAGAGCTATTACGCTGGTGCCCATGACAAGTAAGGTTCTAGAAAAACTGATCTATGACAAAGTGTATGAATTTCTAGAGGAATCCAATTTTTTCTACCAAAATCAGTATGGTTTTCGTAAAGGTATGTCCACTTCTGACGTGCTGTTTGATGTACAGGAAACTATCATAGAGAATTTGGAGGTAAAGAAAAATGTGGTGGCCATATATTTTGATATATGTAAAGCATTCAACTCGGTGAACCACGTGTTGCTACTAGACAAATTGAGAGCTATTGTTTTAGGGCCAATTTTGATTGCTTTGATTGAGAATTTCTTACACGATCGTAAACAATTTGTCAAGAGTGGTAACCTGAACTCAAACATGATGGGGGTCAACAGTGGAGTCCCTCAGGGCTCCCTGTTGGGCCCTTTATTGTTTAATATATTCATTAACGGTCTTGGTTCTGTGAATTTCTGTTATGTAACATTACGTAACATTGTGTAACCTCATTATATTTATATTATTATTAATTATCACCTATTATCACATTACTTTAAATCGCTAATTATACTTAACTAGCTAGGACTGTGCAAGTCTACTTATACATGCTAGGCCATGGATATTACGTAAGGGCTCCGCCCACTCATTATTATGCATGTACCCTCCTGGAGGTGCCTGTATCTTAGTTACCATTAAAACAGTTGCTTTGCTCTTCTCACGAAGACCACACGTTCGTTAGACTTCTTCCATTAGATCATTACACTGGCGGACAACCCGCTCGATCTTGGACATAGAGAGTTTTTTTTTCTCACAAAAAGCGAGTTCATTTGCAATTTGAAGCATGTTTTTGAGCGATGGAAGAGGCTGCGAATACGCCTGAGTTGGCTTTGTTCGACAAGATTAAACGTTCCGTTGAGCGTTTGGCAGCGTTACCGCAAGCAATAGTCACGAGAGGACAAAGACGAGAGAATAGAGGCAAAATCTTGAACCAGCAGCCGAGGCAATTGGACTTTAATGAAGACCCATACGAGGTGCCTCAGGACATGGAAAATGTCCCAGATGTAAATGCAAGATTAAACCCAGGAGCAATTCCATTACCTCCACCACCAGTTCGTCAAAATCAACAGGAGGAGGTAGTGAACAACGATATTAATGTGGACTTAATTGACGAAATTATTAACAGAAACGTACAGCAGTTGGCTGGAAACAATATTGGGCACGAGGAACACATAGAGGACGTGTCAGACGAGGAGGAGCAGCTCGTTGGAGATGAGCAGGACCAGCACGAAGGAGTTGACCTTAACTTAGAGGGAGAGCAGGAGCCTGAGCCAGCTGTGGAAGCAGCTAATCCAGTGGCAAATCAACAGGAGCAGTTGCAGGAAAATCAGCCTCAGGTCGGTTTGAATGTTGATAATAATATTGAAAGAAATGTTGTGGAAGAGAACCAGATTGATGAAAGGGACATAAATAATCACAGAGAGAGAGTATTAACTCCTAGGGAGCCAACACCTCCTTCTCCGAGGATTAACCCAGCTAATCAGGTAAATCAAGCAGATCAAGCTAATCAGGGGCCTTATTACCCATTCGAGACCCCTGGTTTAAACGACAACTTTCAAACCCCTTTACAAACCCCTGCAAAACCAACTTTGAATCAGCTTATACAACAGACACAGAGGCCTATTCTGAAGAATTTCCCAAAGGCCCCAGTGTTTAACGTGAATGGTCCAAGACCCCCTGTGATAACCCCCCATCACGTACAGCAACAAATCCCACTTAGACCTGATCCATATCAAAACTGGTGGGATATGGCGAATAGACAGGGAGGTTTGCCTTCTCCCAGGGACGTGCAGGGTGATGGAAATGCTGGTATTCATGAACAGTTCTATACCCCCTACCAGTATGTTCCACCTCAAGGACAATATCATCAATACGGTGAAAATGTGGCACAACAAGGACAAAACTTTGTGCAACAACAGGCACAGAATGCAGTGCCACAACAGCCTCAAAATATTGTGAATCAGCCACAGCAAAACCAGGTCCCAGATCCCAACGTTAATGTGAATCAAGCTCCCCAGCCAAGAAACATTGATCAGGGGATCCAAAGAGGACGACAAAGACAGGGAAGGGGTAGGAATACACCCCCTCACAGGCAGGTGCCTAGGCAAAATTATCCTAGGAACCAAACCCCTAATAGACAGCAACAGAATTTTCATTTGCCGAACGTACAACAAGGGATGTACAGACCCCCACCCCCACCCTATGGTCAACATCTCTACGATTTGGTGGATGAAATAAAGCAGATGAGATTAGATCAGACTGCTTTTCTGGATGTGTCCCTAAGAAGGCAAGCAGAGGCTACTGGCCTCACTTCGACAGCAGCATTGTCCAAGCAATATAGAAAGCCCCCCTTGGTTTTCGACAAGCCCACAGCTATGAGACCTGTGAATGAATTTTTCGATGAATTTGAGGCATTTACAGTGCCTATTCGCGAAGATAACCAGCTTATGGTTACCACTCTGGTCCAATACTTGTCGGGGAGGGCTAAAACCTTCTATAACCAAATAGTTGGTGTATATGGCGACACATTGCCATATAGTCGCATTAAAACCGATTTTATTGCTAAATTCAGTGAGCTTCCTTTAGCTGAGGTGTTGAGGGATTATTCCCATAGAAAGCAGGGCAGGCACGAGAAGGTGATAGATTATGACAACGATATGTTAACCTTACTCTCCAAGGCAAATGTTCCCTTACATGTACAGATCAGATTCTATGTTACAAATCTGAGGCCAGAATTGGCTGGAAGAGTGGCTTCTGAGTTTCCAACCACTTTAGATCAAGCCTCAAAAATAGCAGCCAAACATGAGGGGATGATAGCCTCCGACAGAGCCCCTAGCCACATGCCTATGGAGGAAGCAATACACATGATGTATTCGAAGAAAGAAAAGAATTATACAAAGAAATACAGCGAGGATAGTGATCGTAAAAGAGAGCAATATCACAGATCTCGAGCTGATAAGTATAGAGAGGCTAGGAAAGCTCAGGAAAAGAAAGGAGAAAAGCCTCAGAAATACAGATCAAAGCACAAGAATTATGATAGCTCTGACTACTACGATAGCAGCAGAGAGAGGTCATCCAGTCGCCACAGCAATTTTAGCAACAGAAGCTCCAGCAGGGAGAAAAGTGGTGATGAGAAAAAGTATTACAAAAAGGACAAAAAGCATTTCAGAAGCAATAGCAAAGATAAATCTGTGTCCTTCAACAAGGACAAGAAACATAGATCTAAATCGCCAAAGGGAGGTGAAAACAAATGGAGAGATGTCACCCCCCACAGATCATCCTCTAAAGAGAGTGATGATTTAAATGAATAGGCTGTGTCTGGGAGGGCGACCGACACAGCATAAATGAAATTGTTGACGAAATAGGCAAGCCAATGGACATTTCCAAGGAAAAAGAGTGTGTTTCTCCTAGTGAATCGGTAGCAAAAAAGGACAGAATATCCAGAATTAGAATAGGCAAGTTTGCTGGTACAAAGAAAAACATTATTTCTTCCACCAACACAGAAAAGGACGACGACAATTGCCAAGCAGTGCTAAAGCTGAGGAAAGCCAAACATAAAGGTGAGAAAGTTTCGGTCACTGCTCCAATTGATAAAGGTTGCATAGAAATCGAGGTAAAAGATTTGAATATGCCAGTTCTTGTTGATACAGGTGCCACTATTTCTTGTGTTAGTTCTGCATTTTTCAGGAAAATCCGAAGTAAAATACCCAATGGGAAGGTTTTACGCTGTAATATTAAAATATTTGTTGCAGATGGAGGAGCACATCATTGTTATAAGAAAATCGAGTTAAATTTCATGATAGAAGGCCAACAATTCACTCATAGATTTATCGTTCTTCCTGCGTTAACCAGAAGCATGATACTGGGAGTTGATTTTTTACGAAAGTTTAGAGCAAAGATTAGCTTCAAATCAGGACAAAAACAACAGGTGTTCCCTATCAGAGCTGCACGTAGGTTTGTGATAGCTCCGGGGACTGAATACACCACTGTCGCGGCAATCACTTCTTATGAAGATATGTTAAATTCAATAGGAGTGACTGAGAATTTGCAGCGACAGAGGCCAGTTTCTTTCCTTGTTAAACATGCTTTAGTCAAACCATTTGGAGAAAATAAAGTGCCTATAACCATTTTTAATGCCTCCAAGGCAGCCACAACTATCCAGAAATTCTACCCGCTAGTACTTTTGCTTGCTCTACTTATTTTATTGTCTGTTTTTGTTCTTATAGTTGTCATTTTTCTCACCTTGAATGACACTGCATGCCCACCAACCACCCATCCTTCACTCCTCCCATGTGTTAGTGTTTGATACCTGACTGCCTACCTGCCTAGTGTGTGTGTAGCCTTGAGGCAAGGCTACACACACACTAGTGGCAGGCAGTGGTAGGCAGTGGCAGGCAGCGGGAGGGGCAGTGGCTGGTGAGTGAGTGTAGTGTGTGAGTGAAGGTGCAGTATGTATGAGAGCTCTGACAGGGGTGGGATTCTAAACCAATCTTTATATTTAAAATTGCAACTTTCCTGTACCAGATTATACATAAGTCGTCCCCTAAAAAGGCATGAAGAGGAACAAAACTTGCCATTCAGATGATGTAATGGTACCCATTTAGATGGGAAAACATAAAAAACAGGTCGATGGGTGTGAGTTCTGTCTAACTGAGAATACCAGGGGTAATGGAGCAACGAAAGGAGGTTTAAAGGTGGTCTAAATCCGCCCTATAGGGGGCGGGATTGGTTGCGCTTGGTCGAGAGAGGAACAATTCTGGGTATATATACGTTGGCTCAGGAGGACGAGTTTTATTCCCCCAAAGAGGTGGAAAATTTGAATGAATTGGTCGCACAATCGAGTGAAAACAATGATAAGGTAGTTGATTTTCAGATCGGCGAGGACTTGAATCCTGAACAGAAAAAGGAGCTACTGAGTCTATTGCATGATCATGAAAATTCTTTTGTCGGTAAGGATAAAAAACTAGGGTTGACTACAGAGTACGAACATGGCATTGATTTAAAACCAGATTTTAGTCCCACAATGAGACAGCCATACCGAATGAACCCAGTCATGACCAAGGTTATGGCTGGAATTCTGAAGGATCAGGTAAAGCAAAATTTAATCGAAAAATGTGTGGATCCTGTAGAATTTAGTTCACCTTGTTTTTTGGTACAAAAACCAATGACAACAGACGGTAAAAGAGCCTGGCGTCTTGTGATTGACTATAGGCAAATAAATCGCTCTGTAAAGGACGAAATAAGACCTTTTCCATGCGCCGACGACACTATCGAAGCTGTGGGGCAGACACAAGGTCGATTTTTCTCTTGCTTAGATGCATTTGCTGGTTTCCATCAGGTGGGTTTAAGGGAAGAAAATCGATTTATTACAGCATTTAATACGCCTCTAGGAGTATATAGGTATAAAGTCATGCCAATGGGACTTAAGACTTCTCCAAAAGCATTTCATTCTCTGATAGAACATGTATTGAGAGCAGTCCCAAATGCATTCTATTACGTAGATGATGTGGTGATCGCATCACCTACATGGGATTCTCACGTGCAGGATATTAAGAATGTGTTCACAGCTTTTGATAAGGCAAATATCAAATTTAAAAAGGAAAAGTGTTCCTTTGGTCTCACTAGAGTCCCCTTTTTAGGATTCATTGTCGACAAGGATGGGATACATCCTGACCCAGCAAAACTAGACGCTTTGCGATCGTTTCCAACCCCAAAATCAGTGAAACAAGTACGTTCGTTTGCTGGGCTGGCTAATTATTATAGGGTATTTATTCCTAATTTTAGTCAGATAATGAAGCCCCTATATATGCTGACCAAGGCAAAGGTTAAATTTGTATGGACGTCTGCGGCAGAGAGTGCTTTTAATAAAATTCGAAATGCAATTCTGGAGGATGCAGTTTTGGTATATCCAGACTATTCAAAAGAATTTATTTTAGCCTCAGATGCCTCTAACCAAAGTCTTGGGGCCTGCATTTCTCAAGCTGATATTAATGGGAATTTGAGACCAATTGCCTTTGCTGGGAGAGGGTTAACCCCAGCTGAGCAAAAATACAGTGCTACAGAAAAAGAATTGGCAGGCATTCGATTCGCCCTAGGAAAGTTTAGACATTATGTTATGTCTAAGCATTTCACGATTCTTACCGATCATGCAGCCCTTACTGCAATTAACACTAAAAAGGATCTAACTGGTAGAATGTTTAGATGGCTAGATTTCTTTGGGCAGTTTGATTTTTCGGTCAAATATATCAAGGGAAAATTGAACATCATCCCAGATGTTTTATCGAGAAGGATATATGATCCAAATATACCAGCAGTCTCACATGTGGAGATGAAGAAATCAGTCACATTCAATCCCATCCAGGCCACTAAACACTATAAACAGGAGGATCCTTGCGAAAATAACCCCATCATGCTCTACAAGAGCAGGAAAATACTTAAGACATCAGGACAGGTGCAGGAATTAGATAATGAAGATTCACAAATTCCTGAGTTTCCAGTCCTTCCAGGAAAATTGCATAACGATGAGCCAGCGATAAACACTGTAGAGGAAATCCTAATTGCTCCAGTGGAAATGAGAGCTCAAAATCGTAGCAGCGATAATTCAGGGTTGGGCGGAATACCGGGCCCTAGTCCCGAGCCCCTCAAAAAATAGTTTGGCTCATGCCACTATTACATACATCCTGAATAAAGATATGTTCAAAAAAAAAAAAAAAAAGCAATTAGGGAATGTTGATACAAGACCCTCGACTAGCAAGCCAGAAGGGATTAGTAGGGATAAAGTGTCTACCCCAGCTTGTGTATCTAAGGGAAGCAACATTCAGAAGGCTAGGAAAACAAAGGCAAGACCTGTAATCAGACCAGGAAAATACGCTTCCAGGAACAGGATAAATACCCCAAATCCTGGAGATGGAATGGCGAATAAACATACGATTGAGTTGCCATTTGATAAGCTGAAATTACAGCTGGCGCAGGGGGATGATTTGTTTTGTAAACTAATGTCAGGTTACATTGAAGGAAAACAATTGCCCAAGAATCATGAGTTGACTAGGTTAATTCTGACCACACACGATATGTTTTTCATTCAGGATAACATACTCTGCAGATTACCTAAGAGGACTAAAATAGCTCAGATGGCAAATTCCTTTCAAGTGGTAATTCCACAGACATTACAGGCCCCCTTGATCAATTATGTACATGGTAATTCAATTAATGCACATGTTGGCTATGCAAAGACACTCTCTTTACTCCAGGCCCGGTTCTTCTGGAATTCGATGGCTAGAGATACGAAAAACCATATTACATCATGCCATGAGTGTCTTCAATCTAAAAGTGTAAAGCATCCAAATAAGCTCCCCATGAAGATCAGAGAAACGACTTTCACACCTTTTTCAACTTTGATGATAGATGCAATGGGCCCTCTTCCCAGGACACAGAGGAATAATTGTTACATCCAGGTAGTGACTGATCATTTTTCAAAGTTTTGCTTTATATGGCCGACACCAGCTATTACAGCAGAAAGGGTAGCAGCTGAATTCCATAAATATGTAATAGCATACGTCGGTGTCCCTAAGATCTTGAGGAGCGATAATGGCAGCTGTTACATAGGAGAAACTTTTAGAGAAAAATGCAAAGCTTGGGGAATAAAACAAGTGCATGGTTCGCCATATTTAAGTCGATCACAGGGAGAGGTAGAACGCCAAAATCAGTCGATTATTGGTTGTTTAAGGACGATGGTGAATGAAAATCAGACGAATTGGGATTTATTTTTACCTAATATTCAATTTGCTCTGAACGCTTCAGATCATTACACCACTGGCATATCGCCCTATCTCCTTGCATTCTGCAAAAACCCAATCATTCCCTCAGAGGCTCAACTGCAAGATGACATAGTCCACACTCAGCCAGTAATAGATCAATTATTACAAATAATGAAGACAAAGGCTGAAGCGGCTGAAATTGCAAATAAAAGCAGAAGAGAGAGGGAAAGAAAAATGAAAGAGAAGCATGATACGAAGGCCAAGCCCCACACATTGGACGTTGGATCTATAGTCTATGCTAAGGTACATCGTTTGCTAAGGCAAAATACAGCAAAGAAATTGCAGCAGCAATTTGCTGGACCATTCGTTGTGTGTGGGTTCGCATCCCCATATACTGTGAAGATCAGGAATTTGGAGACTGGGGTAGAGGTAAAAAGGCCAGTACATGTACAATTTATAAAGAAATCCAGTGCGATTGATAATAAGCTTATCAAAATACTAGAGACAGCAAAATAAATAGGAAAATAATTCTGGTCGACAGGAAATATCTTAGAGTAAATTACAAGGATCCGGGGTCCCTGTGGGTTGAACAGATGGTATCTATTTTTGAGTCAGATAGGCGGCATTATTATGCAAGTCCAGTAGGATGGGACGATGCAATCGTATTATGTAAATGATGCTGAGTGATGGTGGCACGACAGCTCCTAGTATACGCCCCCCTTGCTATATATGGTGTGGAATGTCTTCCTCAGGAAGAGCAATTCCAGGGTCCTAAGCTGCTATTGGTCAAGATTATTCATGACTTGAGGCGGACACTACTATATGACCAGCCGAATTCAGGTCCTTCCTTAGCAGTGACCAAAACCATCGGGGAGAGTTGAGCTGATCGTTTTATTTTTCACTGATAGTGAGCTGCTTCACAATAGGCACAACGATTCATCAACATGTTTCGTCTTGTGATCTGGTAAGTGTCGTTTTGAGACTTGATTTATGATTGCTCTGATGTTTATACTTATGTGGACACCCATCAATGCCAAGGATTTACTCATGGATTACACCGGAATATTTTCTTTTTATCGTATGTTGTTACTTATATGTGAGCATGATAGTGGAGATAAGTCATTTAGTGGCAAGAGGCCCCAACATATGGCCTTACTCTAGGAACTAGAATTAAGCGTAGCCCAGTCGGTAATATAGACGGGAAATACTTTCTTGGGAAAATATCGCTTTAGTTTTGAATTCTGAACACAAAGTTTACGAGAATTTTTTTTTCTTTTCTTTCTTACCTTCGTTTAGGCTCTTATTCCTCACCGTATGGGCAGATGCGGACTCTGTAGTGAAACACAACTACGGGGTTGCATTTGCTGGAACGAGGAAACCTATCTTGACGGACGTGGAAAAAACCTATGTCCAAATAGCAATACCAACAGTGATTTTGCCACCTAATGGAACAATCGTTAGGATGGAAAATCACTACAATACAACATCAGACATGAGACTTATTAGAGAGAAAATCCAAGGCTTATTACAGCTTGTTTATGGGACAGCACTTGATTTATTTGATAAGATAGAGAATATGGCAAACGACAGATACAATAGATATAAGAGAAAAGCTTTTTTACAGCCTATAGGCGATACAGTTTCTGCAGCCCTAGGCTTAGCTACAGACCCCCACTTGGCTTTGGTGGAAAGCAAACTTGATGCTTTAATAGATACCTTATCACTGGGAAAATTATCCGACGTGAACAGGGATAAAGTAGTTTTAGGTCTTACTAAACAATTGAAAAACTTGTTCAGGCACGCTTCTAAACACAATGGTGAGGTAGGGAAATTATTTATAAACTCTACCGAAGAAATTAAGGATCTGACGAACCAGATCGATGCTTTTGTAACTAACTTAACTTCAGAAATATCTAACACCATGGCTTTACATGCAATGCTGCATGAAGCTACTTTAAATTTGTTAGTACTAATAGAATATATAGACACAGCTAGAACATTATTGAAGGGATTGGACGATTTAAAACATGGTGTTTTGTCTGATGTATTTCTTCCGATGGGAGGCCTAAGAGAATTGTTGAAACCTTTGGCGAACAAGTTGAAAGTCAAATCTCCCACTTTGAGGATTTTGGACGATTCCTTGGACAGCTCCTACAGTAGAGTAGAAAATTTTTCCTTTAAGAACAATTCTCTGTTAATAACAATTCCACTAATAATTTCACATAATGACGATAACTGCATTGCATATCGACCCCTGAAATTCGGCATACCTATTCAGAGTAGCTCGAACGATTCAACAGGGTATACCATGTTAGAGACCGAAATACCCCATATTCTGGCAAAATGTCCCCTTCAGGGAATTTATTTCTAAATGAAAATACATTCGTTCGAGCAATGCACACAGCTAAAGAATTCAGTGGCATGTTTTACTCCCCCGACTCATATTCTAAAGGGAAAAGAAACTTGTTATTCGGCCATTTTTAAAGATAAAGCTTCTGAAATTGCTCGGTTATGTGTATTCCACACATATCTGACTAAACCAACCCCATTCTTTCATTTAACAATGAATAGGATGCAACACCTACTGGTTGGTCGTACGACCAAAGTGACTTTGGCTTGTCACAAACGACCCAGAACTAGGATGGCTATGAGCCTTTTGGCTATAGTCAAGGTCCCTTGCGACTGTGCCCTAATTAGTGGATCTTTAGTAATCTCTGCCCCTAGGGATGGATGTATTACTTGGAACCAGACCAGTATCTTTGTTGAATCAGGATTTAATTTAGCCATAGCAGCAATTTTTAAAATTCCTTTCAAAAATCTAACTGGAGAAACCAAACATGGATCACGAATTCATCTAAATTTGCCCACACCCCAAGATATGCATGCAGCATTGTCTCATCTACCCAAATCGATAATTGAGTCAGGAATGAACACAGAGAGGCTGGCTAACGAGCTATTAGTGGCTGACAAAATGGCAAATGATCGGTGGGAAACCCTGAAAAAGTCAGTTAGTACCATGTCGACTCATCCAGCCACTATAAACATAGGGTTGATTATCAGTCTTGGTGTGACAATATTTTCATTTTATTTATTTTATAGGATTCACAAACTGGCAATTATTTGCACGTTTGTGAGGCCCATACAAGCATTTAGATTAAACCTGTCGGCCCCAGTCTTCGAGGACATAAACCTAGGCTTCGATATCCCAACCCCACAGCCTATGACTCAAGACCTACTGCCATACGAGCCCCCAAGTCCAACACAGGCAATTCTCAAAATAGTTGCAGCAGTTATTGGCTTCAAGATTCTACGATTCCTGTGGAAAAACAGGAGATGTATCTGCAATTATTTGCCTAGATGTTTCATGTGTAAAAGGTGTACGAAAGATGTAAACGACGAGTCAGCCTCTTGGATCACTCTGAGACTGCACTCGGATGAGAGTCTGGTTTCAATACGTTTGATGCAAATCCCATTTGAAGTCAATTCTATACTTGGATCTTCCCCAGCCCCGCCTCTAAGGTTTGGCAAGTCTCATGTCAGTTGGTGCTGCTGTTGCAATCTATCATTGGACCTCCGTTGGAAGGCTGCTCTATCCCTGAAAATCCATAGGGCCAACAAACAGATCTTGCTTCCAACCAACGTAAAGGTGGATAGGAAGTACAGAAGTGACCTGGCAGCCATCATGGACCCATCATCAGAGGCAATGTATGTCCTGGTGATCGAGTCCAGGAACGGATCCTACCAGATTCCGTGGATCAACGACCCCAATGGGTCCAACGTGAACATGTAAGTCTATATATAATTAATATATGGACTGAAACAATAGTTATTTTTGCCTTTATAGACGTGTAGGGTGTTCTTTTCTCACGAATATTTTATATCCGTCTTTTCTTCTTGTTAATGTATATTGATGTTTTACTTTCTGTGATGTGGCTTTCATGGGAAATATTGGCACAAAAGAACTGTGAAATTTTAAAATAATCGTTTACAAAATACCCAAAGTATTATGCAACCTGTCATTGGTATGTGGTCGATGCTTTCTTACAGGAGCACGGCGGCGTACTTGTCGGCAAGAGAGAGTGGCCAAGAAGAGGAGATGCTAATAGTTCCCCACGCCACGAATGTGACAAGATCACCCTAGGAGTGCCAGATATAATTTTACATTACAAGGACATTAACATTTTATTTAATATTTAATTCAAGTGGCAAATGGATCGCCCCCATTTGTCAAGGTGAACAGCAACAGCACCTTCACTAAATAATATTGACTTTAATTTCTCTTGAATGAGAGGAAGGACTCTACTTGTTTATACAAGCAAAATTTTTTTTTCTTGTGTTCTTTGGAATTCAGTCGATAACTTTAAATGATATTTCATGCAACAGACAAGCGTTATTGTCTGATTTTATTCATTGCATTTCTTTTTGCTTGTATTTTGATTCTCTTACTTGTGTGTGATTTATATGTGTTGATCGATGACGACTTTATGTACATACAGGATTGGTTAGGCCATTAATGCCTACGATTAGGTCGTATCATCGACTCTGTTTGCTTTGATTACACTGAGTAGGTACTCAGCTCTCTTGGTATATGTGTAGTTTTAGTGTAGATCTAATTACTAGACATAACAGTTATTATGTTTAGGGGAACTACCTTGATTTATACATCGAGGGTTGAGATAACCCATATGGCTCTCTTAAGTGTTTTGTTTATTTAGCGCCACACGACAGTGGCATATGGGTGCATAGTGATTTACTGCGCACTAAGTACTGTTTACGTAATAGGATACCCCCTGAGGATACGATGCGATGGCCATAAGCCAGGGTGTAATCACACCAACAGGGGACGTCTATGTAAGTGCAGACTCTTAAAGGAGTCACTAGATCTGTTTCCAGCAAAGACAGATGGTTTTTTTTTTTTTTTACTCGTGTAAATGGCGTGATTAGGATTGACATACCATAAACCAAGAGATTTATATGATCATATGACTAGAATTGATATGATACGTCAGCAATACTAAGTCTAGCGGATCAGTCGCTTTATTACTTGAAATTGTAGTGTTATTAGCTAGCCATATGTACCCACGGGTAATTATTTTGCATGTATTTTACTGCAAGTAGATGCAGTGAGAAGATGTTTTTGCTATGCGATTGAAAAATCGAGCGTAGCGACGGGGTGAACCGTCATCCTTGTAGGAGTAGAAGGGGATGGGGTTAACCTGTTACATAACCAACAAGCGGGCCAGTTGATTACATATCAGGCCTTGCGGGATTATTGAATTTATTTATCTCCGGGTATTTATTTAAAAAGGAGATAACTAAATGTATCGGTATCGGTAAATTTTTTTGTGTATATTACTAGATTAGACAAGATCTAATTTGGAATAAGGAATAGGCTTTGGACCAGGAATGGGAAGCGGGTAGTTGGAATATACCAATACTCTTGCTCATTCGGCAATGGGTCTTTGCCTATGTGCGTGTAGGTAGAAAACAGTAGAATATAACAATCTCTTCGTGAAAAGCTTTGTAGCCCTTAGTACGGGGGTGTGTTCGGCTCAGCGGTGGCGTTCTCAATGGTTCACCGCACAAATGGCCAGCTATTTATACTTGGTAGGTGTCCGGTCCAAAACCGATTCGACGGTGGCGCCGGCTGGTGTCACTGTTTGGACCGACCTATTCGGAATTTAACATAGGAAAAATTAAAACGACGTAGATTGTTCCTGTTTGCACCGGACTATTTAGATTTTAACATAGGATCCCAATATATATCAGGATTCCCAGCGTGTTGGTACATGCGATGTTCTTTTATTATGTGTGATTAGAAGTAAAATTCTCAGATTGGACCGTACTATTGGGAATTTAACACTGGAATTTGGTTTTTCATAGGGTTAACACTTGCGGTGTTTGCAGATCTTGTCATTTTTATGACATGGAACCCTTGGTGTAGGATATTAGCCAGATTTTTCAAGCTATTACGACCTTAGTATTAGCAGTTATTTCACTTTTTGAGTTTACACTTTTACATGTTCATAACGACGTTTTTAAATCTTTATGAATTTATTGAAAATGTTTTACAAAATGGTAATTAAATCGTATGATTTACTTCTATGTATTTAATATCTTTTTGCGCACAATGTAACCGCGCATATGGCTTGGTATGGATAACTAGGTAACAGCACAGCTATTTAAATTATTAATTCTTAATATTTTAATTTTTCAAAAATTCCTAAAAATTTTCTTGTAAGTTTTTAGGGTACACCCTCACTCGATACTTCGTATCTGATTGAGGGCGGGGGGGGCAGGGTTATGTAACGTTACGTAACATTGTGTAACCTCATTATATTTATATTATTATTAATTACACACTATATAAAGGTCACACCATGTTTTTCAATTTCATTCTCCTGATGAAGGTACACTGTACCGAAACGTTGAGACACATGAAATAAAACAAGAAAGCAACTCACCGCGAGCTGGTCGTTTTGTCGGTTTTTCACCATCAATTATTATTAATTATCACCTATTATCACATTACTTTAAATCGCTAATTATACTTAACTAGCTAGGACTGTGCAAGTCTACTTATACATGCTAGGCCATGGATATTACGTAAGGGCTCCGCCCACTCATTATTATGCATGTACCCTCCTGGAGGAGCCTGTATCTTAGTTACCATTAAAACAGTTGCTTTGCTCTTCTCACGAAGACCACACGTTCGTTAGACTTCTTCCATTAGATTTCCCGGGGAAAATCTTTCTCTTTGCGGATGATGCAGTCGTTCTGTTGCAAGGAGACAATATTGAATCGTTGCATAGGGACGCTCAGTCATCAATAAACAAATATCTGGAATGGTGCCAAACAAACAAATTACAAGCAAATACAAATAAAACCTTCTATCAAATTTTCAGAAACCAAAGATTGGCAAAGAATTTTCGAGACCTAAATTGCCTAGGTAAAATCCTAGTGCGAGTGCGGAATTTTAAATACCTGGGCACGGTTATCACAGACGACTTATCGACAAAGTCCCACCTAGAAAACCAAATAAACTCGGCTAGTTGGAAAATTGCTGACCTCAGGAGACGAAGGAAATACATGACCCCAGACATATGTGCTAGGCTGGTCAAAACGTATATCCTACCGATCCTTGAATTTGCCAACTTTCAACTCCTTAGTGCAGGAAAATGTCTAAAAAAAGAATCCAACGAGTATGGCAGAAAGCTCTTCGTCTTGCTTATGGTGGCGAAACAACAAATGCGGAGTTAGTAGCGGAGTTATCAAAAATTCTGCCCCTCGAAAAGAGATTGGAAATTGCCGCGTTAAAACTCCTTTTCGACAGAATAGACAGATATGAAATTCTGGAAAACGACCTGTTCCCTCTTAGAAATAGAGAACCAGGCATGATTAAAATTACACGAGCTAAGAAAAACTGCATGAGAGGTAGTGTTTCATATAAGAGCAAGATACTATGGAACAAACTACCAATGCCTTTAAGACTGCAAAGGGACAAGACCACCTTTGTCAGAGAGTTGAAAATTGATATGTGGAGAAAGTATAACAAAGGATTGTAAATAATGTAGGTAATTACTTGCTTCTATACTATGACCTATACTAATGTGATATTTTGTGAGCCATGTAATGTAGTTTAACTTGATACTGTGACAACAGGCGGCATGATTCCGAAGGGATAACTACTAAGATACGAGTTAGTTTAGTTTGAATACTAGTGTCTATGATATGATTTTGTACTAGTATCCCAAGGGATGCCACGCGCCTTGCTTTTGTGCGTATCGATGTATTCAATGTAATATTGTTCTTCTAAGTTGATATACCCTGAATGATAACGTGCTTTGTAATAGTAATGTTCATATTAGTATTTTCGAACGTAGTAATGAGAGTGTTCTTATGGAGTAACGAGTAATTTTACTAGGCAACATGTGTAAACATCCATGGTGGATTTCGCGTCTTTTCTTTTCTATATAAAATTAAATATTCTATTGGCCTTGAATTGAATAAAAAAAACAAAAAAAACAGTGAAAGTCTTCCAGTCTTGAACAACAAGCCATTCCTAAGGCCCGTAATGCCCGTAAGTTTTTTGCAATCTATTATTATGAAGATACCCCCTGTCCTTGCATAATCACATCTTTTTGACCTATAGCCAGGGTTGTTTGAACCAATGGCCGTGATTATTGAAGGATGTATTTTTTTGCGTTCTTGCATAATGACACATCTTTTGACCACCGTTCTTGCATAATGACACATCTTTTGACTTGATGTATTTTTTTGCAATCTTCATATCTGCAATCTGTTATGAACTGTCTGTTATTAAGATACCCCCTGTCACATCACATCACATCTTTTTGACTCCTAGCCAGGGTTGTTTGAACCAACGGCCTTGATTATTCAAGGATGTACAAAAAGTACAAAAATCTATTATGAGAATACCCCCCGTCCTTGCATAATTATGAGAATCTATTATGAAGATACCCCCAAGATACCTCCCATCCTTGCATAATCTCATCTTTTTGACCCCTATAGCCAGGGTTGTTTAAACCAACGGCCATGATTATTCAAGGATGTTATGAACAAGAAGATCTTTCTGATATCTAAAAACTTAAAGTATCAAATATATGCTGTCATTCTTTGAATGTGTTGCAGTTGGTACAAAATATCAGTTGATAATCATGGCTGACAATAGCCATACTATTGTCTTTCAAAAAAATAATACCCCATATTCTGTTTCTTTTCAGTTTGACCAGTCACTACAGTGAAAGTCTTCCAGTCTTGGAACATACCCCATTGGCTACACCCGTTGGCTTACACCCCGTTGGCTTTACACTCCGTTGACTTACACACCCACTCTGTTGACTTACACACCCACTCCATTGACTTACACACCCACTCCGTTGACTTACACACCCACTCCGTTGACTTACACACCCACTCCGTTGACTTACACCCCGTTGGCTTACACTCCGTTGACTTACACCCTGTTGGGTTACACCCCATTGGCTTACACCCCGTTGGCTTACACTAGGGACATATGGTAAGTATTTTGCTCTAACATAACAATACCCTCAGAGTTGTTTGGAATTGAATTTCTATTCCTTGTCCTTGGTCTGTCGGGCTCTCGGCTGGACTAGCATTTTACTTTAAAGATGAGTGAAGTTGAGGTTAAATGTTCCTTAGCAGTGTGCAATCCTATCCAGAGACCGATGCCAAGGTCTCCATTGAATTTGTGTTGGTCTCTGATATGATATTAGGCTAAGTCCCACTGTCTCTAGTGAAATGAACAAGTGATAAACTTTTCTTATTCTGGGTTATTCTTATTCTGGGTTATTTTTTGGTCATTCTTATTATTTTTTGGTCATAACTCTTTAACTCTAGGCATACGGGTATGCATGGTATGCATATTCAGGCATATACATATACAGCATATAACCAATTCTATTTTTGTTGCGTCATGGGGGTGAAAAATGGTCATTGTTCAACTAGATCTCATTCAGAATTGTTTGTTAGACCATGAAACTAGATGTTATGAAGGATTTTTGTGCATGAATTGGTAAATATATAGTATTAAACTGAGCTATAGGAAATGGGACAAATGAAGCCCAAAGCATGTTTATTGGGAATAACAGATGTTTGATTAAATTATATTTAGGTAGTAATTGTGGATTCGAAAATGGGTGGGTTTTTTGTGTAAATCATTTTATTTTGAGGATACATAGTTTTGTTTAACGAATCATTATACTGGCCGATTTTATAGTTGAGAGTGTCTTCCCTGTCATTTCTCCTTTGGGTCCAAAGTTTGTAGTACAACATCAGTTTTTATATCAACGTCATAAGTTGATACATTACTTGGAATCTGGTCCATTTGATTTGTCATAACCAGTTATTAGTAGCTTAATAGCTAAGAGTGATGTATATTAATGATGTGACATACAATGATGTTTTACTGTATCAAACATACCCCACTGTCAGAAAAAAGACAAAAACATGTCACTATACTGCTTATGATTTAACCGAACCCATATTTCTTGGAATATCAATCCCATTGCAGACATGGATTTCAAAAGTGCATCGCGCTGGACTAAACGCCGACGAATGAAAAAAGAGCTGCATATGTTAAAGAAAGGTGGCACAAATCTCCAAACTTCTGGTGATCGAATCTGTCCCAGTGTGTCAATCCAAACAGCAGCACCAAATATTGAAGAAATTTATGAACTATCAGCCCCTGATCACATATTGCCACCCCCATCACATGAACCAATGGAACTGTCTGCAGAGTCTGCAGAGCCAATCAACATTCCAATGAGAAGATCCTCAGTTGACAGTGACATTGATCTGAGTCCAGATGAGTACTTTTCTAGTGACAGTGAACCTGAAGAGAATTTTCAGCAGTGCTTAAGTGAAGAACTGGTAGAATGGGCCACAGGTAATCGGGTGACTCAAAATTCTCTAACAGCACTACTAAAGATTCTGCATGTTTACCATCCAGAGTTGCCCAAATGTGCTAAAACTTTACTGAAGACATGCACTGACTATGAGATATGCCATGTAGCCAGAGGTGACTATCATCACATGGGTATTGTTTCTCAAATTGAACGTAACTGTCTGTTTGAAGAAAGTATTACAGAAGTCACATTACAAATTAATGTAGATGGTCTACCTCTATTTAAGAGTTCTACAGGACAGTTTTGGCCCATTCTAGGTTCGGTCAGGCAATGCCAATCTGGGAAACCATTCGTCATAGGTATTTTTTATGGAAAACAAAAACCAACATCAGCGTCAGAATACCTACAAGATTTTGTAACAGAGGCTGCATTGCTAGAAGAAGACAGTATCAAAATCAATGGAAAGCAACTTTCTTTTTCTATTTCCTCAGTGATGTGTGATGCACCTGCTAGATCCTTTGTAAAACATACTAAAGGGCATGGCGGGTATGGCGGTTGTGACAAATGTGTGCAGCCTGGTGTGTATCAGCATGCTAGGATGACATTTCCTAATACAAATGCACTATTGCGTACTGATGTGGCATTCGATGAGATGGAAGATGACAACCACCACCATACCCATCTCGGACCCTCAAAATTGACAGAATTAATTTCCATTGGTATGGTGTCAAGCTTCCCAATCGATTATATGCATCTGGTTTGTATTGGTGTGATGAAGAAACTTTTGCTACTGTCGAGCAAAGGTCCTTTTGAAAACCGATTAGGGCAATCCATGCTCAGTAACATTTCGACCATGCTAGTATCGCTAAGATCTCATGTGCCTGGAGATTTTGCTAGACGGCCACGGAGTTTGAGAGAAGTGGCAATGTGGAAGGCCACTGAGCTACGACAGTTCCTCCTTTATACAGGACCCATTGTTCTTCGAGAACATTTGGCTAAGCCTCTATCCAGACATTTTATGTTGCTATCAGTTGCTATATCTATCCTTCTTTCACCATCAAGCAGTGTTCAATACATTGATTATGCTTATGAATTTTTAGTTCAATTTGTTCAGAAATTTGGTACTCTGTATGTCCCCCAGTACATAACTTACAATGTACATGCACTGGTTCATTTGGCTCAAGAGCGAAAGTTGCATGGGCCATTAGACACTATTAGTTGTTTTAAATATGAAAGTTTTTTGGGCCAATTGAAGCGTTTTGTTCGAAAGCCCCAGAATCCAATCAGTCAAGTGTTACAGCGCTTATCAGAGCAAGGACCACCTCACCTGCCTACATTAAGGGAAAAGATGTCCAAGGAACATCAGAATGGGCCTCTTCCAGGAGGATTTGCTCGGTGCAAACAGTTCAAACTCTTCCGAGGAAAAGACTATGTATTATCAATCACAGGCCCAGATAACATTGTCCAGATCAACAATAAATGTGGTGAAATAGTTAATCTGTTATGCAATGAAGACGGAGCTGTTCTGGTTGTGGTTAATTACTTTCAAGTTAAAGAGCGTTTTTACAATTATCCTCTAGATTCCACCAAAATGGGAGTGTACAAAGTCAGGAAGTTAAGTCCATTGTATCATGTTGTGACACTAGATAAAATTGAGAAAAAATGTGTGGGCTTACCATATGATGGTGAATTTATTGTGAAGCCATTGTTGCATCACTCATGAAGAACTTCCCTGCTCTTTGTAATTATTTCAGTCACAATTGTAAATTCTGTTATATCTGCATTTATGAATTGGACATTCTTCAAGGTAAATTCTCATAAGCGATTTTTTGCCCAGAGTTGGCACATCGTAGTTTTGTTGACATCTTGAATTGATTTATTATGTATATGCTATTACCTTGTTTGAACAGTACCAATAGCAGTTATCTGCATTCACGAATTGGTCATTCTGTTATATCTGCATTTATGAATTGGACATTCTTCAAGGTAAATTCTTATAAGCGTTTTTTTCCCCAGAGTTGGCACATCGTAGTTTTGTTGACATCTTGAATTGATTTATTATGTATGCTATTACCTTGTTTGAGCAGTACCAATAGCAGTGCCAATTTCACATAGGCTATGGAGAATAAATTGATTACTACTACTACTACTACTACTACTACCTTTGTTATACCACTTGTATTTGATATTACCTGTGGATGCCGCCTTTTCAATGGTGTAAATATCATTAACCCATTGCTATCTATTTTGAAATACATGCACTTTGAGCAATTATAATACCTGCATATATAGACCCTAGTATGCACCACATTCATTCACTCCCTTGAGTCAGAAGTCACAAAAAAATTTATAATTCTGTTTCGGTTTTTTTAAGTTTTATTTTTTTTATTTTTGCAAGTTTGCAATGTATCTGGGTGGACAACTAGTTGCAATATATCTGGGTGGACAACTAGTTAATATACTCTTATACTAAGAGCTTAAAAATACATGGGTATAATTGATACTTAAAAATACATGGGTATAATTGATACACTCTTATACTAAGCACTTAAAAATACATGGGTATAATTGATACACTCTTATATTAAGCGCTTAAAAGTACATGGGTATAATTGATAGAATTTGGTACATAGATCCATATGACTAAAAGTGCTGCACTCTCCAAAAATCAGAACATTCTACCAAAGAGATCTTGTGAATAAAATCGCAAAATATCCTTTTTTGCAACACATCAAATATTCAAATGTGTTCTATCTTATTTTGCATATTTTTAGAATACTGAATGCTCATTTCAAGTATGATTTTGCATATTTTTAGGATACTGAATGCTCATTTCAAGTATGAATTGAATATTGTTTAATCGATTTGTTTAATTGATCTTAGTGCAGCAACCATGCACAAGCCTGACTGATTTAACCTAATGACATTTTTAACTATCATATTGACATTCATCATGATGGTATAGTGTTATAATGATTCTTCTAATCTCTTCAGTTCTTGATATCTTTGCAGAAAATGGCTCCTGTAAAGAAATACAATGTAGTCGCATTTGTAACTGATGAGGACACAGTGTCCATGATCCCCACAACCTGGATATGTGCGGCCCAAAACTACTGCTACTGGCCGAAATATCAGGGAGCATCCCGGCTAGAGAAGGCCATCATGAACTGCAAGGTTCCCGCTCCTTCGTGGGACCTATTTCAGATCCGAGTCTTCCCAGATTATGCTACTGGTGAGAATTCACATTGTTATCAAGCAACTTGTTTAACCCCCCAAAAAGAAATATACTAAGAGTATCTCACTTGTAAGCTATGTACTAAGAGTATCTCACTTGTAAGCTATGAAAGTATACTCACTTATAAGCTATAAAATACTTTCATCACATAATTTAATCATACTTAATATCACAACCTTACATACTTAATATCACATACTTAATATCGATATTATCTGCTACAGAATAGCATCCTGAGATAATTGTGACAAAGCAGAATTGTGTGACACAAGTGTTAATTAAATATCTAACCAACTCATATTTATTTAAATAGATAACCAATTTATTTTTATTTATATAGATGACTATAAGGAGGCCAAGAGAAATGAAACACTGGCGATGGTATCATCAGATAACCCAAACGCAAAGGAGGGAGCCGATAGCGATAATAGTGGAAGCGAGAGTGGGAAGGAAGTAGTTTCAGGAAAATCCAGGACAAAACGGAAGGGCGCTCATGCTGATACTGACAGCGAAAAAGAAGTGTCTGATGAGGAAGAGATAGTAGTCCGCAATACAAAAAAATCTAGGAGAAAACGGTAATAAATTTGAATTTACACTTTCCTTCAGCAGGAAACATCGATTTGTTGATATTCAATGTATCATAGGGTTGGACATCAAAATAGGGTCGTGGCGGCCGGAACGGCTGCGACCATGGACAGGACATCGTTTTTGTTTCCTGTACCAATTATTTAATTAATCTTTTCTTTTTGAAATATTCTTTTCAAATAATTATAGGCATTTTCAACATTCCAAATATGTTGCCAAAATCAGCCCTTCCTCGAGATCATTATTTATAACTAAGACTAATATTTATCAGGTATTGTATTTAAAATTCATATAATCAGTATCAACCCTTTAATCAATATTTCTTATATTAAACCTTCTTTGTATACCCTGTTTGCAGTGGGTGTAGTAAAACGTGAACACCTCTGTAGATTCAGAGAATTCAGAGCTGAGATTTTACACAGTGTAAGTGGGGATGTAAGGTAATACGCAAATCAAGTATACAGTCTGTATGATGTAATTAAAGGTGAAACGTAACAATGTGTAATTTGTATGATGTAATTAAAGGTGAAACGTAATGATGTGTAATTAATCATAAATGAACACTCCATTGAAATTGGTACTTGGTTGTATATATCTTTCCAATGATAGTGGACCTTTCCAATGTTGGTGGATGCAGTAAACAGTTATTGATATGTTCGTCAATTTTTGTAGTTCACATCTGAGATTTTAGACACTGATAGGAAAGATGTGGGTCAAGCTTTTCACTTGCCCAACCAGGCGACTAACATTAAATTTTACTCGCCCAGAGACAGGGTTTTTTCCCAGCCCTTATTGAGATCGTAATTATGCTGTACCCCTTATTGAGATGGTAATTACGCTATCTTTTCCCCCAATGGTTCTTCTAGTTCAAAATACATGTACTAACTTAGTTGTATGTAAATACCTAATGATACTTTATGTAAATACCTAATGATACTTTATGTGAATGCCTAATGATACTTTGCTACACTACTTACTAGGCAACGTGTAAAAACACTCATGGGGAATACTGCGTTTTCTCCTGAAATGAAACTGACAACAGAAACTGCAGTTGCAATTATGTTTGTTTCAAAAACGGCCACGATTCTATTATATGAATAACCTACAATATGAATCAATAGAATTATTTCTATACAAGTTCCCATATTCCGATAACAAAAGTTCTTAACTTTGTCAAGGAATGTGACATTGACATCACCCCTAATTTGACAGTGATGTGTTCACTTCTGATGATTTAACTTTCATTAAATGATTGTTGTTTCTCCTTATTAAAAGGTTATCGTTCGATGAAGCTGGTGAAGAGATTGAGGCTGAGGAGAGCAACAGCAACATGCCAATGGCTTCGACCCCTTCCCTAATGGGGACAATGACTTCATCGCCATCGATGAATGTTTCAACGATACAATCAACATCCATGAATGACTCTAAATGTTGTCAGGGTATGTACACATAATTGACAGAGAACAATACTTCTTATATATATATATTTTTTTTCTTATATACAAAGAATTACTGCAGGCACGATGAATTTCTCTCTTTTTAGTTCAACAAACTTATTGATTGAATCAATAAAGTTATCGATTCCTCAACATTTATAAAGTTATCGATTGAATCAAAGCTTAAACGTTCACAATATTTATAAAATTGATGATGTAAGGAGATGATGGGATTGTCGATATTTTCACTCACGCATGTATTGTGTATGAAACATTCACATTACAAAGTTGTTGGTTTGTTTTATAATGGTTCCCACGGTCCTTAAAAAGTCTTTGAAAGTTCTTAACTTTGAATTAGGGTTTTTCAGGGCCTGTGTTACGTCCATACGAATTATGCAAACATCTAAATTTTATTGATCTGCTAACATGACTTTATTTGGTCATTAAAGACAGGGGGAATTAATGACTAATTTTGATGGGCTGCGGGAACCATGTTTATATTTGATGACATGTTATGATGAAATTATTGAGAGTTTGGTCACTGGTTATAGTTGCAGAGTTACAAGCCCAGCTGGCCACACAGGGGAAAGCGCTGGAAGCCCTTCAAACCCACAGTGCCCAGTTAGCTGTTGAAATGGCAGCACTCAAAAATATGACTGCAATGGTGCTGGCAAAGAGGCCAGGCAGTGGAACCCCAGAAGATTTCGCCTTGCCAGAGGAGATGACCCTCCCTGTGAAGACTATAGAAGAACTGGATGCCCTTGAAATCCAACTTAAGGACCAGGCCATCTACACCAAATTGGTATGCAGTTTTTTAAGTCCTTTTTACTATTATTTTTTTGTTTATCCACACATAGTATTCAACTGACAATAAGAACTTGAATATATCTAGAGGTCTGTGTTTATTAGTGATATTGGAATAAGAAATATGAGCTACAAACAGGCCTTTTTGGTCAGCAACCTCCCCCTAGTGCCAATACTGGTTCTTAGCTGTGTTATACATCCAGCATTCATACTGCAGACAGTAAATATCTAACTCCAAAGATGAAAGTGTCTGACTCCAAAGATGAAAGTGTATGCTTCTTAGTGGAGTGGATGTTAATATAAATGTTGCAGTGACAGGTATTTGATGATGATAAAAGAAGACCTCCATTATACACACTGGTATCATACCTTAGTAAACACTGGTATCATACCTTATAAACCCTAGTATCATAACAGAGAGCTGTCTCCAGGAATGTAGTTTTGGCCAGAGGATAAATATTACATTTGTACTGGTATTCCCTACTTTGTTTCAGGTTAAAATACTACAGCACTGCGGAGGACTTAATCTTAAGGACTATGCAGCTAGGACCACCGATTACTTGTTGTCAGTGCAAATTCAAAAAGAGTTCAACTGGACAGGAAGAGGCAAGAGGGCTTTCGGGTCCCTCACCCTAGCCCGTTGCATGTCTCGTAAGTAATGTTGAATGTGCTATCTGCTATTTCATCTGGCAATGATTTCCATGTAACAATATGGAAAACTAACGTTAAGTTACGATTTTATTTCGAAGCTGAATTTGATTTCCATGTATCAATTTATTCCTTTCAACATATCAATTTATTCCTATGAGGCTGAAGTTAATTCATATGTATCAATTGTATTTGTGGCATAGGCAACATTTCCTTGTCCTCCTGTTTTATGTGTTTTTTCATAACTATTGAGGTGTTACACACAATAAGAGGTGTTACTACACACAATACCAAATTGTTCATAACTATTGACGTGTTACTACACACAATACCAACTTGAATACACCAACACTTGCATCTTGATATAAGTGTGACAAAGCATTAAGAAAAGATATAGATATATTATGAATTTTTTGTGTTGCAGAGGCAATGACCTTGAACAAACCCACCGCAGCAAACAATTCTCGGGAGCTACAGAACAAGGTCTCTGAGCACCTCCGAAAAGCTACCGACCGGTGCAATGAAAGACAGAGAAAGACGGGCGGGCCAGATACATCATTATAGAGATGTATGGGATGATTATAAGTTGTTTGACATTTTGGGGGTCAAAATCCGTCCAATATAGTGCCTTATTGTTGTGTTGATGAAGATAATTTGTGTTTTACCACTTTGGTTAGTTTATTTAGTGTAAATAGTTGAGTAGGGTAAGGAACTCCATACAAAATCCTTAACTTCGCGCAGGCCTCATCTGTACCGATGAGGTAACAGGTTTTATTATTGTGTAATTGATAGAGCCTAACATCTCGACAAACGAGCGGTTCGAGTATGTGATTATTATATTTTATTTATATTCTTAAGGTATATTTACTAAGTTAAGGAGGTGAAAATTCTGTTTTGGATAATCTTGCTCTGTTTCTTTATTCGACTGAGACACGTAGTTGGTCAGTGTAACTGCATTGATGATTCCAAAGGGTTTTACAATAAGTAAATTCTTTTATTCATAAAACAAAACGTCTTTTGGGTCAAAATTGGTCCAATATAGTGCCTTATTGTTGTGTTGATGAAGATAATTTGTGTTTTACCACTTTGGTTAGTTTATTTAGTGTAAATAGCTGAGTAGGGTAAGGAACTCAACAAACTTGCTAAATCATTAAAGAATGATTTCATTAAAATCTCAATATTAGAATGCTCTGACAACCCCCATAAGTTCTGGGACAAAATCAAGCCACTAATAAACCCAGAAAAATCTGGTTGCAACGACGAGATTAAGCTTATCATCGACAATATCGATGTTGATCCTCTTCAGGTTCCAAATAGTTTTAATAATTATTTTGCATCAATTGGATCTAAACTCGCCGATAATATTACTCCACTGAATCCAGTCGAGAATGTGGCATTTGCCTCAAATGAAACTATAATACCCAACCCACCCAGATTTCAATTTGGAT
Organism: Sthenelais limicola; assembly: GCA_942159475.1. NCBI lineage: Eukaryota > Metazoa > Annelida > Polychaeta > Phyllodocida > Sigalionidae > Sthenelais > Sthenelais limicola. The sequence continues at coordinate 3,163,631 of OW804095.1, read as the reverse complement.
CAATCACTTGTAATGACCTGCTTCTAATAATCAACGCTTGTCCCCAATTCAAGTCATCAGGGCTCAAATATCTAAAGACCTCACTTCTAAAGTCTATACTTAGAACTCTAATTGAACAGTTTAAATACCTTATTGAACTCTCGCTCGCCTCGAGCATTGTTCCTAATAAGTGGAAAATGGGGAGGGTCTCACCGCTGTTTAAAGCGGATGACAAAACCAACCCAGGGAACTACCGCCCCATCACCAGTATTTGCTTGCCAGCCAAGATCCTTGAAAAAGTAGTACAAAAGCAATTAATGAATCACTTAAGCAACCATGATATTCTATATTCAAACCAATATGGCTTCAGACCTGATCATTCCACAAATGATGCGGTTGTCTCCTTCCTTAATATAGTCTACCAAGCAATTAATAGTAAACAACTTTGTAGAGCGGTCTACTTGGACTTCCGGAAGGCCTTCGACATGGTTGATCATACCATCCTCCTTCGTAAACTTACCAAAATTGGCCTTATGGGATCGGAGCTCGAGTGGTTTGCTGACTATTTAAAAGATAGGCAACAACAAGTGTCTGTCAACAATCTTCAATCCAACACAAACACAATTACCTGTGGCGTCCCCCAAGGGACAACACTCGGCCCGATCTTATTTTCTATCTACATCAACGATCTGCCTTCCCATGCCAAGCATTCCCACTTACAGTTATTTGCAGATGACACGATCATCTGCAAAACTGGAAAGAATATCGATACTATCACAAATCACATTCAATCTGACCTCAATAATATAATGCTTTGGTGCAGAGCCAATAAGATATCGCTTAACGAAGGAAAGTCGAAGATTATGACCTTCTTGGATAGGCCCTCTCGGAGGTCCAAGTGGGCTGCGGAGTCCTCTGCTTATCCACTTTACATAGGAGCCAAACAGCTTGATGAAGTTAACGAGTACAAGTACCTAGGGACTGTCGTCGACGGTGCCCTAAATTTCAATAAGCATCTCTCAAGCATCAAGCAGAAGGTTTCTCATAAACTTTGGCTCTTTAAACATCTACGGAGCAGGCTAAATGTTCAGCTCAGCGCCCAAATTTACAAAACTACAATTCTCCCCCTTATAGATCAGTCTGATATATTCTATGATTCGGCTTCTAAGACTAAACTAAACTTTCTTCAAGTCCTCCAAAACCGCTCCCTCGGAATAATCACTAGAACCAACCGATTTCAAAACGCTGATGAATTCCATGAACAATTTGGCCTGCTCCCATTGAAGCAGAGGAGAAGACTCCACTTACTCCAACAAGCATTTAGACTTAGACACAGCAATGACCTCCAAATAGCGAGGCCTAGAGCTACTCGCCAACACAATCCTGATAGACACACTCTCAGATGTCCCATTCCCAGACTTGAATTGGTAAGGAAGTCAACATTCTATAAACTTCCCTATTATTGGAACTCGTTGGAGCCTAACGTCCAAAACTCAGACACTAGTAAAAAATTCACCAGCCTAATCAAACCAAACGCCATCTGGGCTGATGACAATTTCCTTTATTGATCTAATCCTTATTATTCTTCTATTTGACAAGCTTCCTTTATAGATCTGATCCTCACTGATCATATCTCTTTCCTTTTCCACACCCCACCACATCCCCTCCTCGAAATTCCCTCCTCTCTGAAAATAATCTTGTTTGTACCTTTTAGTACTTAATTATACCTTCTATGTACTTATAACAGTTACAAATACCTTAGTTACATAACCCAAAGTGAAAAATTTTCTTTTCGTCTCACTTGTATATGTGTATATATCCTTTGCATTCCGATAAGCAATATCTTGTTTGTAATAATTTTGTTGTCTGAGACCACTATTAGTAAGGGCCACCTGCGTGTCGTCGACGCAAAGGTGCTTTGTTACCCTTACGTATCAAAATTGTAATGTCCGGCAGGACTTGAAATCCTCCCTAAGCAGGGAGATTAGATCCGCCGACATAGTCATCCAGACTAAATAAAAGTCTCAACAACAACAACAACAACAACTCCATACAAAATCTTTACCTTCGCTCAGGCCTCACCTGTACCGATGAGGTAACAGGTTTTATTATTGTGTAATTGATAGAGCCTAACATCTCGACAAACAAGCGGTTCGAGTATGTGATTATTATATTTTATTTATATTCTTAAGGTATATTTACTAAGTTAAGGAGGTGAAAATTCTGTTTTGGATAATCTTGCTCTGTTTCTTTATTCGAGTGAGACACATAGCTGGTCAGTGTAACTGCATTGATGATTCCAAAGTGAATTCATAAGTGAATTCTTGTCATCTTGTGTCCCCACTGTATCCGCCCATCGGGAATGCTACTTTCATTATAGCCATATAGCCGTATCATTAGCGGGGAGGGGCATTAATAATTTGTCAGTCTCTTGTATATTTTTCATGAAATAAAGAACCTAATGACAAAATGAAAGACTTTCATGTGCATTTCCTAGTAAGGATTGGAAGCTTATTATCGGTGTGATATCGGCTCAATATCAGAACTGATATCGGAAAATGATATCGGTCTGATATCGGGTCAATATCAGAACTGATATCGGAAAATTATATCGGTCTGATATCGGGTCAATATCAGAACTGATATCGGAAAATTATATTGGTCTGATATCGGGTCAATATCAGAACTGATATCGGAAAATTATATCGGTCTGATATCGGCTCAATATCAGAACTGATATCGGAAAATGATATCCGTCTGATATCGGGTCAATATCAGAACTGATATCGGAAAATGATATCGGTCTGATATCGGGTCAATATCAGAACTGATATCGGAAAATGATATCGGTCTGATATCGGGTCAATATCAGAACTGATATCGGAAAATTATATCGGTCTGATATCGGGTCAATATCAGAACTGATATCGGAAAATTATATCGGTGTGATATCGGCTCAATATCAGAACTGATATCAGAAATAGTATTGGTCTGATATCGGCCCGATATCAGATCTGATATCAGATCTGATATCGGGCCGACCGAATTTGAGGGTGCAGTCTGATATCGATAGATATCAGATCTGATATCGGGCCGATGGAGTGTCTGATATCGGGCCGACATCAAGGTGATATCGGGTTTCTTGGTGGGGTCTTCCCGCGCTATAAGCCTATAAGTCTCTTATAGGCAACCATATGTGATGTGTTTCAGGAAAATGAGTCATAAGTCGCAAAAAATAGATTTTGAGATACTATTATATTTGAAAAGATGAGATCAAGCCGATTCCAATGGTAGTAAACACTCTGATAAAATAATAAGTATTTCTAGATTTTAAGTTTGATATTTTCGTTTTTGAAAAAAAAAAGTTTCCTATATTTCTAGGGGTCACTAAACAGTAAAGTAACTAAATGTAGTCCATATGAGGACCTTTAAAACGAAAGGATATATTACATAGATTGTTTCTAAAGTTCATACATTAATTGATATAGCTGTAAGTGATCAACCCACCAAAAATCAGAACATTCCAATAATGAGATCTTGTGAAAATAACACTTTGAAAAATATCAATTTTGCGACTTATGACTCATTTTCCTGAAACACATCACATAATACAGGTGGAAAAAGCAGGACTGAGTAGATGCACGTTGGCTAGAGGCACAGGTTTATGGAATGCCCTGCCTGAAAATATTGGTACTGAAAATGACCCTAAACGACTCAAGACCAGATTAAAAAATCTATATCTAGTTGACTGTATTAGATCTGGAAGAGTCAAGTCATGAAAGGAAACTCAAAACAAAAAAAAATGGAAAATGGATGAGAAAACTATATAAATGGTTAATGTTGGACTGCTAGGCTATTTTTTGTATAGGTTGAGTAATGATATACCTGAACACTGCTTTGAAGAAATGTACAACTATATGAAATTTATATGATTATTAATGGCTAATAATTATCAAAGATCACGGCGTCGACCCAACTGTAATATGGGTCAGATTTTCAGAAAATGCACATTTGGCAGCTGTACACATTTACTAAATTCTGCTAAATTAGGCTCCAATTTGAACAATACAAGGTAAATTCAAAAATATTTGGCATTGCATTGATTCTAGCAATCTGTTTGGTTAGGTTGAACTGTATTTTGAACTTTAGTATTGTCTGAAATATGGGTTATTTGAGAAGATTGGTGAAGGTGAATTGTACATTTTCTGAAAATCTGATCCATATATGTATTTTAATTATCCTATTAATAGGCAGAGTGATGATATGAGGTAATTTGTTATAATAGGGTACTTAATCAATTGTAGGATTTATTCATAGCTTTTAATTGATCTCTTCTTTCCATCATGTATTGTAATCACACAGACTATCAACATAAAAAACACAAATATCAGCATACAGGAAAAAAGCACTTAAACTGGTTGACACATAGATGATTAATGTTTGCTCAAATACATTTAGTCCACTCCCATGGACCTCTCCTGATTTGCATGGGACATGAATTTATAAAGTATTTCCTCCTACTAACTGGATGTCCTTGAACATCAAATCACCTAAAACCACACTTAACTACACTAATAAAGCCTCTCCTGATTATACAATCATTATTGTATGAACTACCAATACAATGTTATTTTGTATCTACTGTTGGTCAAAGATTAGTTGTGCCACACTATATCACCTACATGAACATTTTTAAAATTAGATCTTCAGATTAATCTTTTCTTTTTTCCATCATGTATTATCATGATGTCATTTGAATTCTGGAAATGCATTTTGGTAATTAATATGCATTTCAATGTTAAGATTAAAATCTTCAGTCAATAAGCTCTTTAACAACAACAGCAAGGTGGCAAAACATTTCAACCGATTTGCATGGTAATAACACACACTATCAAAATTAAAAAAACACACACACATCAGCATTTTAAGAATGAAACATTGCAATGCAATAAAGCAAGAGAATATTCTATAACCTTCTTCACAAAAACATTTAAAAAATCCAATCAAGAGAGGGCGCTCACATTTAATACAAAATATGATGCTATTGCCAAAAGCACATGGGGTATCGGTTTTGTTACTGCCCCTTTTTCCTTTTCCTTTGGCACTTTTCCATAATATTGGTGTCATACAGAGAGCATGTTTGTGATAATACTGTCCACTCTGCTGTCTTCTATACTGCATCCAGGTGTGGTATGTCTCCTGCAATCTCTCTACACAGCGTTCGCATCCTTTCTTCCTGGATAGACATCTCAGGGCCTGCAATATACACATTCATGAAACTTCATAATCTAGAATGGGAATATGAATACTGAACTGTGAGGGTATTGGACCTCCTCCTAAATGGTTCACAATTCCTCACAGTTATATAACAAAATGTGACCGCTTTCAATATATGAATGCGCATAATAGAATAGAATAGAAAAGAATAGAAAAATCTTTTATTCATCAAGGTTTTACAGTTATGTTGACGAACAGGTCGACAGGCCTCTAGGTACCTTTTAGGATTTATACCTAGTTCTTCCGGCCGTTCCCTTTATATCTATGAATAGGCTAATATGTATAATGGTATATAGTGAGGTTAAGTAATACAGATCTATGACATATAACAACGCGTCTAATGTGACAATCCAGTACAGGATTAAACGGGGTAAGCTAGTATCATCTAGTCTTTCGCGTGTATAGATACAACTCAATAGTTACTCCTATATTAACAGGATTAGGATTATAGTAAAGTAATGTAGCAATTGGAAGAGACTGAGAACTCTGTGTCCCTGTGAGAGAAGTATCTCTTCGGATATTAAGATATCCATAGGTGATGTTGATTATGTGTTGGAATTTCTTAGAAAAGGAAAATGATATGTGACAGTCTCTGAAAAAGAAAAGTGTTGGATATGTTGGATATTTACTATGACACATTTCTATCCTGACATTTTGGGGACAAAACAAACCCTTCTAATAATTGTTATGAAGATATCCTAACCACAATGTTACAGATATAAGTTATGCCGCAACTTATTTGATGCAGGTATAGTAGAAATATACATCAATGTCCAATACAATCTCACCTTGACTTACTAATTAAGGCTTTTTGACTTGGCTTTCAATGTGGCCACATCAAACCGTTTGATGCTAGGCACTAGGCTTCCCAGTTGATGTCCTTGGTTTGTAACAACGAGGGCGTGGCACAGTAGGATTAGATTTGGATCTGACAGCTTCTTTGAGCTTTCCATCACCTCAGTTCCTCTTACACTAGCTTTGTGTTTCTGAAATTCATAAAATCATTAAGAAAACAAATATGGGATGCAATGATATTTCAGTGGGACTCTGCATTATGCAGGACTGTAGACAGTGTAGATTGCAAGTTAATTAAAATGATATACAGTAGAAAGAAACACTAAAAGGATCAAACCCCATTAAATCCAATGGGAGGCAACGGTTATAGATTGAACCAACAACTAAGCCTGTCATTCCATTCCAAGGTAATGGTCTTACGCCTTATAGATCAAGCAGATTTCCTTCTCGACTCTCATGCAGTAAATAGCACAGAAAGACTCAAAATCATACAAAATAACATTTTAAGGAGAATATATGGCCAACATCGAAAACATCCATATACAGAAGAATATACTGACTTTAAAGCATAGGAGAAGACTTCACATATTGAAGGTGGGCCATGGTCTGGCAAGAGATCCAAGATATATAGATGTACAAAATTTAGATACAAGAAATTTTGCAAAAGGGAGAAAACCACTGAAATAAATAGTACCAAAAAATGAACAAATAAGAAAAATCCATCCTATATAGAATACCTTTTGCGTGGGATTCTCTACAGACAATGGCCCATATGGGATAGGAAATAAAAAAGTTTTTAAGATATTAGCAAAGAATGATCTAATTTGGCAAGATCAAAACTTTATTGATTAATTCATGTATTTTGACTGGGTATATATAGGTAAAAAAACACCTGAATATTATTTAAGATCTGAGTTTCAACTGAGAATTATAAGATAAAAAGAATCGAAGATTGATCTGAGAATACTTAATATGATACTAATTATAGTGCTTATGAATTTTATTCCCAATGTATGTTAAAGTTTAATTTAAATATAGCAGTGTACCCCTTTCGTCAATGACGACTGGGAAATTATTCACTGTGCATGAATAATGTAAACCTACCAGAGAACATGGAGACCTCCCTTAGTTGGAGAACCGTCCTCTTTCAGCGAGAAAGAAATCGATAATAAATGTTTCTAAATCTAAATCTAGAGATCTCAGAAAAGCATGTACAAATCTGACACACATCATTTTTCTGCACCAAGATCAACTATATAAGACGCCCACTAAAGGAGGGAGGGGGTGTGGTTCTCAGTTACCTCCCCTGCTGTAATCAACATGTATAGGGCTATCGTAGAAGTGCACTCCAGAAATAGACCCTATACCTGCAGATGGCTTAACGTTTTATCACCAATTTTATCTGCTGTAAATATCAGATGAAACCTATAATCCTTTCTAAAAGTCAACGTTGCATGGCTCAATAGTATTTTCCTGTATTCCTGTAACTGTTGTATCAGGGTTTTTATCAAAAGCTTTTAGATTCATGTATAATACGTAAAAGATGTGTAACTGATTGTAGTTATTCTTTCAATTCTTGTTGAAGATCTAATGGGAAGAACTGCACTGCAGAAGCTTTTGACCATTTCCTGTATCTTTTACTGGAATAAAAATACTTACATATATTTCCATAGATCTCATACACACATAGGACGCATACTATAACAGATAATAGATATATCGCATAATTTACCCTCAATTCAGATATATCCTCTTCGGTAAAGACACCATATTCCTCAAAAAAATCCAACACGCGACCACTGATATCTGTAATAATAAAATTATCATTATGCAACATTAAATCAATTATTTAATTAGATATGTTTTACATATTACAAATGACATGCTTGTCATAACCTTTAATGAAAATATTGTAACATTAAACAAATGTACATAAAACATCAGCTGAAATGGTGCCATAAGAATTGTTTTCTCGGATGAGGCTGTTTGCTAAATTTAGCAAAGTGAGAGATTTGATCTTGATTTTATTGATAGGAAATGAAACATAACTTACCAAGGCCTCTGACGCTTTTCAGTTTGGAAACGTTGTCCGTGAAAAACGAGTGAATCTGTTCTGCTATTTCCTTAATATCTGTGTAGGTAGAGAAGTAAATATTTTAGAACTATATGCCAGTTTTTTCTAGTAAGGAACGGTTTTCATGCTAGTTTCCAAAAATACCAATGACATAAAGAGAAGCTCTTGCTTGCCCCAAGAGGGTTTGTTAGAGATTTGGGTAGCACTTAGTTGGAGTCAAGTATGTGCTCAACTTCTCTGCCTTCTAGGATGGAATGCGTATGTACCAACCATACAGCTAAAAAGTTTTGGGTGCTAAAATACTGCATATTCTGCAAAATAATTTCTGGCATCACGAAAGCTTTTCTTCGCGAAAGTCACCAAAACAGGGGTTTTATTTATTAGTTCTATGGCATAGATGCACTCAACCGTGAATGTTTGTCTTGGGGAAAATTTTTGAAATGCCTTACGCGAAATATTAGCATGCATAAACTTTTTGCTGTGCAGTAATATATTTAGGAAAAGGAATATTTCAAATCCTGGTTCATGTTTTTTAAATAACATAAACCATGGTTTGAAATGAGATCTTAGGACTCATGAGGAGACCCAAATCGTGGGGCTATAGGGAGCCAAATCGGCCATGTGTGCGCCAGCCTTAAGGCTGCTTTCCACTGGCTCGCTCTTTTGGCTCGCTCATGGCCCGCTCTTTTTTATTTCCCCAAGCACATAATAAGCGAAGACAGAGCGAAACCAGAGCCGTCTAATAGAATCGGTTATTGCGCTTTCTATACGATCTTAATACCGCTATTTGCGCTTCTTTTTGACGTTGCGCTAATATTTGTTGTGGCCTATGATTGGAGGTTTCTTTAGATTTGAAACTGCTGTAACTGGGTCAGAATGACGCACGGACATAAGACGACGTCATAGAAATTGATGCAACCCTCCGCAGCAGCAACCTTGCTTCTATCTGTAGCTATCTGTTTGTTGTATTTGTTTTAACCTATAATCATGTATAGAAGACTTTCAATGAGCCTATTTTCGATAAGGTATGCATCCCACAGGCTTTGGCAGATCAAATACACATTATGCACATTCAGTGAGAGAGTATAGTTACGGCTTTGTTTACATCATGACGTTCCCTCTGACAATGCGTCACTGACGGCCGTCACGGAATGCGTATGCGTCATTTGTACTTGCGTAACGGCCGCGCTGTACGGGGGTTATTTTGGTCTGGCAGACCAATATAATTTTAAACAGGAAGATTCGGAAAATACCTCACTAATATAGATTTATATGATCAAATCCAGTAAGTCATGGGTAAAGGGGGTTCTATTGTAATCAATTAATATATATTTGACCAAACTCTCATAAATGAAATTTGCGATCGGCAAGTGCCACTTTAACAATTTTAACATTATTATACAAAGCAGATCATACAGGAGCATGTACTTGAATATACAAGATATAAAGTGCAAGATATAAAACTTCTTATATATGGTTTTCATAGGGTTGAAATACAGAATCTTTGGATGTGTTTCTTATAAGACACTCTGATCACTCACAATTATCCTGCCTCCTGCAATGATAATGTTATGAAGAGGGCCTATGGATGTGAAATTAGGTCAATGAAATATTTAGAAATAAATGCATTACAGATGTTATGTTCCCAGCACAAGCCAAGTTATGAGGCACTCACAATTTTACAACATGCTCACCTTGTTCATCCGTTCTGACCCGACTAGCACGACCAGTTGCCATAGGTTGGGGCTGGTTGTCCACCTGAAAATTCAATGTAGTTTCACAGTACGAATGCCAGTTTGACAAAAATAGCTTACGTAGTACAAACGTCCTTCTAATAATAAGAACATACTTAATAAAAATAAGGACATATTTAACGATAAAATTGTAAAGAACATGAACTGGTTTATAACATTATAACATTATTTTTGTAGTTCTAGTTGTCTAGTAGTTGTAGGAAACAAAAACCAAGCTTAAGATTAACAAGAAGGCATGGGCTGGAAGAGATCCTCGGATATGCTCATAACCTATTTTCCTGTAAAATCTTATTTTGGAAATAAAGAATTGATTATTATTATTATTATTATTACATTGTTCCCCATGGTCAATGTTAGGCAAATGTAACCACTGGCTCACAGGCCTCTCATCTGTTTATGTATTATGTTATACTACCTGTCTAGGGGAACCTAGCCATCCCTGCTCACAGGATTATTAATGCCATCCACTTAACATGTTAACTTTGCTGGCGACACTCATGACTTTTCCTTCCCTGTATATTGTTACTATATTAATATAACTTTTAGAGGTTATATTTGAATATTGTATCATGGTGATACATAGGTATGTAACAGCCAACTTTAGTCATACAATGCGCATGCCTAGACATTGGGGTGTGAATTGTATATTAATTACAAATGTTGTTGAGGGGAATACATATTTATGTGATAGAAGAACTATTCTATTCTTAAAAAATAACCAGTTCATAAAGAGCTGGTATGCTTACTTTACACCAGAGGTGCCATGTGCACTGGGACCTGTTATTGTAATGTAACTGATGTTTTCCCTGCTTGTCCTTTCATATTGTTCTCTATGTTGAATATTCTATATATATATATGCCACCTGTTGTACCTTACACAGGAAGGAGACTATTCTAGCATTGGGTAAATGTAGAATATAATATATAATTATAATAATAACTTTGTGTTAAGGGGTACCCACACAGAGCTCCTTCCACGGCCGATTTGGTCTTAAGATTATGTCTACGATTTGATTCTGACCTCCGATTAGTTGTAGGATCCTAAGACTAATCGTACAAGCAATTGTATTACTTTTTGTTTCCCGATTTGAAAGTCACAGGGCCGATTTCACCGCCGATTTGCCGATATTTAGTATATATTATATTATATGAGTAATTCTCCCAATAGGGCATCATTTGGTATTCGAGCCTAGACGGTCTACAACCTGTATTTGAGATAATCACACACAATTATAACCATTTTATTTGAATTCCTTGGGCAAAATTAAGCCTTAGGTCTGGATTTAGTTGGGGACGATGTATAGGCCTAATATGTATGTATATCTTGATAAAAAGAGAAGTTATTAGCCCACAACATCCCCGAAACCTTTTATTACCTCACAAAAGATTCCTTGAACTGCTGTAGGAATATTTCATGTCATGTTAGCATGGTATCTGAAGCATAGGTATAGGAATCGAAATATTTGCCACAGCCTTACCAAACTTTGTCTGCATTATACTATTATTCCCTGCAATGTGTACACCAAAGATTTTGGGTCAGGGTGGGTTGAAAAAAAGTCGCCCGATTCTGTTATTTTACCACGATTTGGGACACAATTGGCGCCACGATCAATCTTAGACTTTGAAATCGTACGACATCGATAATGTCACGATAACTTCCTCCAAGCCCAATATCTGAAGTGTTTCCAGAAAAAGAGTCACCAGTTGCAAAAAATGGATTTTGAGATCTCATATTATTTGAAAAGATGTGATCAAGCCGATTCTATATTTTTAAGTTTGATATATTCATTTTTGAAGGAAACCTTTGTAATACTTTTGGATAGACAATAACTAGAGTAAAGTAGCTTAATATATATATTACTCTACTCTATAGAGTGGCCTCAGATATGCATATCTATATTCAATAATTATACTGTCTTGAGATTTGGTACATGAATATATTTATGCTACCAAAGTTGCTAAATTGAGAGCATTCAGAACAAGGGATGTCGTGAATATATAACATTTCGAAAAATATGGTTTCTGCGACTTGTGAATCATTTTCCTGGAACACATCATATTATTATAATCTATACGATATCAATTGCCCATCACTAATCATTAGATTTCAAATAGTTTTTCAGTTCCGGCCAAGTTACATTTGTTAAACTAAAGGCCCATTCACATTACAACGGCCGATCGCCGGGCAGGTTACTGGCAATTGTGGCCAACGTATGTCAAACGCTGGACGACGGGTATGTAAAATCGTGCCACGATTTCAAGTGCCCATTACCAAGATGAACATACAATGGCCGTACGTCTTAGAATGTGGACATCCCAGTGAATTGTTTTTTTGATGTTATAAGAAAAGTTATTTAAACTAATGGTTAGTTGATTGCTATTGTCAAGTGGTATTGTTGTGAGGGGTGAGGAGGCAGTTATTTGCTCTGAGCTATTTCTTGCTTGTGTATAGGGGTATCACAACATTGTATTACTTAAACATTGTAGTGATAATAGCTACTGTTTGTAAACTAAATTTTGAACTTGATTGTTGTCTCAGATTTGGGTTGCTGGAGATGATTGGAGGAATTGTACATTTTCTGGTGATCTGACCCATTTGTGCCTGAAAAGACTATATCTAAAACTACTGACAGAGTTAGTATAGGGGGATTGAAATTATATAATTTGGGTAATGTATTCTAGCTAATATAACTTGTCGATTTGAAGTATTGTACGAGTTTTTGTTTATACCGATTCTGATCGTATAAACCTACAAATGGTCTGTATTCCTAAGAACACCCTCTTCATTTCTAAATAATAATTTCTAAACAAGAATTTGGCTGTGACCAAGGAGAAAACGGTTTCCGATCCACAATAATTCCACGCGGGAAAATGGCTATTATGCGTTGTCCAGGACTCTAGTTGCCATGGTGCGTTACTAACGTTGTGAAAATTAGAAGACGTCACTACACTCTAAGACAAAAGGGTTCTAACAAGAACCCTTAAGGGTTCTTGGGCTTGTCGACATGGCAGAACCCCTAATGGTTCTTGTTAGAACCCTTTTTTGAGGGTTCTAAGTAGAACCCCCGTTTCGGGAATAGGCAGGGTTCTACATAGAACCCTGGATTTGAAGAACCCTTTGAAGAACCCTCTGGCCAAAATAGTTAGGGTTCTACATAGAACCCCTTAATATGGTTCTTCAAAACCTAGTTGATTTATTATTGTTTTTATTGCTGAAGTAACATCACTTTTCATCAAATTATTCAACATATTCCATTTCATGGCGTCACAGACTTGTAATGAGAAGTCATTACAAGTCCATGATGGCGTGGATAGTATATTCCCTTATTCTTCAGTGGGTATTCCAGTCAATACATCCTTCCGTCCTTCTGCATTGATGTAGATAGATCCTGTAAATAAAGTAGAAGATTTGAATATGAGTTAAATGCCTCCACTTTGTTGTCCATACAATTCATATTGGTGAGGGATTTCTTCCCTCAGTGTATGTAACCAAAGGCAAAGCATACTTTTGAATATCGATTTAGAGTGATAGAGAAATGAACACGAATTAAATAACTTACCTCAATTCTCATACCGTTACAAGCCAATTTGAAATGTATGTCCTCTCTGTTGACCGTTGGAGCAGGTGTGTTAGTAAAACTAAGGGTTTGTATGGCTCCGTCACACATCACTGCCCCTGTCCAGGTGTAACTGGGACTCTAGTAGGGAGAGCAGTGAAGCGCGACGTCGTTTCTGGTAGCAGTAGTGGGTGGGTGTGTGTGTGTATGGGAGGTGTACAAGCATGGGTGGCGAGCGTGGGCATGGGTAGCATGGGGCGGGAATGGTGTTACATTCAAATGTTCTGTGCATGATTCTTGTGGCTAAATCTGCTTATATCTTCATTGATATACACAATTGATGTGAATCTGACCGCGTCGGCCCACTAGGTAATAAGCTGTTAAGCAACTTTAAACTGGTTATGACAAATCAAATTTGTGTTGATAAAACTACATTATCGTGGGGTAGAAAGGCACACCCTTTCTGAATTTTAACATCTTGACCATGTATTTCGAGTAAAAAGGGGGTTCTATGTAGAACTGCTTTGAGTTAAAGAACCCTTCAAGTGCAAGAAGAACCCTTAAATCGCTGAAGAACCCCTATGGTTCTAGATGGAACCCCCGGTGGTCCTGAAGAACCCTTTTAGGTGTCGTAGAACCCTAGGGTTCTTGGTAGAACCATGGGGTTCTATCTAGAACCCAAAAGAACCCTTTTTTCTTAGAGTGTATGTACATTATTGCGTTGTCGCCGGCATTGGCATCGATAGGCCTATACTTTCCCTATAAACTTCCCTAAGTTCCACCGATATTATCTTCCTTATTAAAATACAGATGTTGATGAAATTAAATACATGGGGGTAGAAAAGCATGCCCTTTCTGAATTTTAACATCTTGGCATCGTATTTCGAGTACAAGTAGCGTTTTTTATCACTTCGCGGGAGCGTAATTTCCACATAATTTCCCCGCGATATGTCGGATCTGTGTAGGCCAAACTGTAGTGTAGGCTCTAACGTTACCAGTATACAGTAGCCTATACTTTCCCATCTTCGGCCCATCTTCCTTATTTATAGTGGAAATATAGAGGCCTATCTTAGTCTACAGGAAGAAAGAGGTTTTTTTCCCTCAATTTCTACGTTTTAAAATGTTTTCTGTAGGCCCTATATAGCATTGTTCACCGATCCGCTCAGTTGATGTTAGAACTGTCAATCCTGTCATGCTGATACAACAACACAACTTCCCTCATAGCCCAAGACATTCTGACTGGCTCCGCTCTATTTTACCGCTGGTCGCTACACACAATCCTGATTAAAATAAAGAATATGGAGGGAAGGGCTTGCCTTTCCTAATTTATTTTGATGCATTACTAGAGCAAATAGCGTTTTTCATCACATTTCTGCTGATCAGTTCAGTCAAGATAGTCATATGCTCTAGGAGCATGTAGCAGGTCGTCGGGAAGGCTAGGAGGCCTATTTAAAATAATTCTGTCCTACCTTCCTCATTTAATGACCAAATTTGGTAAGACTACCTATTTTGGGGTAGAAAAGTATGCACTTTCTGAATTTCATGTCTTTGGCAATTTATTTCGAGTAAAAATAGCAATTTTTATCAACATGCGGGAGCGTAAAATCACCGCGATGTGTACGCAAGTGCGTTGGAAATTCAGGTGGGAACAGGCGGAGTTGGGTTTTCCTTATAAGGGGGCGACACGGACACGCAAAGAACTGGCGGCAAAAACTGGAGCCTATATAAGGTTTCCCAGTACGAGCGCCTTTGGCGCTCGTACCGCCTTCGGTGGGGGAAACCTTAAAAAAAAATATAAAAATATTATTTCCTCTTCATTTCGAAATAATAATTTCTAAAAACAATATATAGAAATATTATTTCTACTGATTTTCGTATTTGTTGCCAGTGCACTAGCCTATTGTAATTTATACTTGATATTGTAAAGGCTGTAATAATCTACTTTGGGGCGAAATAAGATTATTGTACCTAAATGCAGTGAATATATACCTTGGTGATTATTTGAGATTTTTTGTTTACAAAATTTCATAAACATTTAATATCCTAACATGTCTATCTGATCTTCCTAAAATTGTATACTTATACAACTATTCTATGTATTAATAGAGATATGATGCTTAGAATTTGATATTTTGTTTCCAAATAAAAATAGGGCCCTTGCGACGTTTCAAGAGAAGTGCCCATACGTTGGTATCTATTATATAACTTAACATCACCTCTGACTGTGAAATAAATGAGAACGTTCCTTTGATATTACAGCAAAGTCATACGTTTACATACAAAGTCAAAATTCGAACATGTTCAATTGAGCTATGCGGTCATCATATGGCCGTGGAAAGCCGTGGAAAGCCGTGGAAACCCATGTATATTTTGTGTCCATTTCACGTAAATTACAATAACAACTACCAAGATAAGTTCATTACACCACAGGATGAATATAATCAACATTTGGCTTGCATTTGAGGTGATTTTCTACAATTCTTCTGAGCTTGGTATTGCTATACAGCTGGAGTTGCCATTGCCCCTCCCTCCATGACTCATGTATTCTGAGGGGCCTATCAGAGATAGAGCCCCGCCCCCTCCAGGAGTTAGCATGTGAGCTTCTCCTGTGAGGGGTTCCAAATGAGTAACAAATAAACAGTCTAGATTTCGAAATCCTTTGAGTCAGTTGTCTGTCCTCCTGTCCCTTCTCCTTCTACTAGACTCCCCTGTCTATCTACCAGCTAGCCCCCCATTACAACAGTATTGCAGTATGGCACCTAATAGGTTCGGTAATATGTTTTTCATCTCAATTGTTGATAAATTTTGATCTAAAATATCAATTTCTATATGAAAACGTATATACTGTGTGACTCAAGAAATCCTCATATTTCTAAAAAGTCTTATGAGGTCAAGTTACTCCCAGAATGCACCATTCTACACCTAATTTTTTTTAAAAAAATAGGAGTAAAATGTTAAACAAAAGAATGAAAACCTTCCTACACATATGCACATGTATGCACCTTGGGATGGACAAGCAAGCTACTAAGAGCTAAATTTGATGAAGATTAAGAATCCGAGAAAGAAACATCGCCTAATCACCTTTAATTTGTTAGCAGGCACAGATGGCATTTTGGATGCCAGTAGTTGCTGACTTTGCTGGAGTTGACCTCGAGGTAGTGCCTAAATGAAAGATCGGATAAGACATAATTTCGCAATCAGGTTGGCACCAAAGGGTGTGTTCTTGAGCTGTGTAACTTATATATGTAACTTATATTTTTCTGCATATAAGGTCTACATGAAAATAGGACTCTCGACTCTCGACTCTCGAGTTCTTCCGACGGGAACTTCTACACCTAACTAGTAAATACACATAGCAAACAATATAACAAAATGAAACAATGGGTAAATATATTTGAGTTGTTTTCACCAACATGGTGGGGGCTAGTAAGCCTTGCAGTACCAGTAAGTAAGATTTACATGCTTACATAAGTATAAGTGCCTATTATCATAATATTATTACATTATCAAACCTAGGAGGAAGGGAAGTGACTCAGGGGATTTGTACTCTCTATTCCCTTAGCATATAGTCTCTAAGGAATGTCCTTAACTGTCCTTGGTATATGAGGGATCTTCTTATTTTTTCAGTTTTAGGTTTTGGTACTAGAAGTGATTTTCCTTATGTAAGATTTCTTCGGGAAATGTTCCTGTTATTAGATTAAAAGATTAAGCTAAATAAATCATATCTATTTATTTTCCCATTGAATTATAATCATTGCAGTGTCAATCAAATACCGAATCGCACTCTGTTCATGTTGCCATTTACTAAACTTATTGCATTATACTAAGTTTCCAGAATTCTTACTCTAATTTACTTGTCTTATTCTAGTATTGGAAGGTTGATGTAGACTTAAGATTAAAACAGACAAAACAAGGAACACGCACACTTGAACAAAATATTCAGTAAATATTGCTATGAGCCTGTTGATACTGTTTGATGTCACTAAATCATATGATGCTGTCATGATTCGGATATACAGGAAAAGGGCAAAAACCTTCCCCAAACCATTAACTGTAAAAACAGTCCTCATCAGTGTGCATCACAAACAATTATGTCATCAATCAGCGTCAACCGCATAGACAAGGTTTAGTCAACAGTGGCCAGACCCCTTGCAATGAACTAAAGCTTTATTGTGTAATGATAATAATGGTATTA
The DNA here is from genome assembly GCA_942159475.1 of Sthenelais limicola. Classification (NCBI taxonomy): domain Eukaryota; kingdom Metazoa; phylum Annelida; class Polychaeta; order Phyllodocida; family Sigalionidae; genus Sthenelais; species Sthenelais limicola. The sequence continues at coordinate 3,146,000 of OW804095.1, read as the reverse complement.
TGGGTCCAATGTTTTATTGGCGTAATCAGTTATGTATGGCGTGCCTACTAGATTTAGTGGCAGACTCACCTTGTTGTATCCTGGCAGAAAGTAGAGCTCTTTCAGCAGGACACCTTTTTGATAGATCAACTGGGTGTATATCGTCTCTTCACATTTGCCTTTTTCTTTAATATTGGCTTCTTCTTTGGACACCTTCCCACAGAGCTGGAAACATTTATTTTGTAATATTTACTTGAGTCTAAATATGTTGAACAATATATTGCAAGGCTACACAAGTTATACATGTGAAAGGACTCTAAGAGTACTTTCATAATATAGTTTTTAGTTGACCTTTGTCAAGATCAAGGTCACCTTCTCCAAGGTCAAACATCAAATTTTGGTTCAGATTCTAGTATTATGTGTATCTTTGAAACTATTTAAAACTAGTGTACACAATTTATGCATGTGATAGGGCATTAATATGAATGTCTTTAGCAAAGGTCAAGGTCACCATTTCCAAGGTCAACCTTGGAGTTTAGAAATAAATATATATGTATGTGTAGTGGATATGGGTGTCGACACAAGTCTAGTCTGACTTGGTGTTGTTTTAGTTATTATATAACTGGGTCGGCCTTCAAGTTCAAGGTTGTAGCAATGCTCACTCAAACTTTCAACCCTTTTGGATCTGTTCCGTTTTTACTATGAATGAAATATCAAGCAATTACCCTATCAACTTCTATTCTACACCAGAATGTGTGTTGTATTACCAATTGTTGATGTATTGCATATTTTCTATACCAATTATTATGGGATTAATTTCCTGAGATTTGGTGAGTCAGGGCCGAGGGGTTTATTTTCAAACAAAAGCCAAAGACACCAAATCAAGGGAATTAATCACTTTAATAGCCAATTTTTTGGATTAAATACTACTTTTTAAACACATAATTATTGACAAATATTAGACCCTTAAAAAACGTTTTAGATGTACTTACAGCATGAAGAACTGCAATAATTTAGCTCCTCCACTCAAATACATGGGTTACTATTTTACATCTTACACGGAAAGGACCGAGTCAAAACTCTGCCTTTATAACATCCAAATCAGCATGTTTTACATAATTCAAACCATCACATTCTAATATTTAGTTTATTTTACCTCTGTCAAACCAATATCACATAATATATCATAATCATAACTTCAGAATGTCGGCTATGTCAGCCGCACTCTCCGTTCCATAAACAAACAAAGCTTCCACTTTTTGCATGCAACCATCGGAGCCTGGACACTAGCGCCCCAAAATCAGACGGTATGGCCCACACTACAAGTAGCTCCCACTGCTTGGGTATTACGGTCCAAAGGCCCAAGTGTCCAGGGCTCACCACCATTCAGCAAGCAGATCATGCTAAGTACAAGGATATTTGGAACATTATCAGTGATTTTGGAGCTATTGTGTGGAGTTTTACAGAGCCTGGCCTGTTTCGTCTCATTGTCACTGGGAGTCAGCCATTGTACGGTATCGCAACATCACTTGCATGATGTCTACCATTGTCACGTTATGGCAAACCCTATGCCCTAAAACCTTTAAAATGGCTAATATTTCCATCGGAAACAGTGGAGAAAAGACTTTTCGGTGACCAGGACTTTATACACGTTCCAAACTGAACCCGGAATCGACGACAAACAACTAGTTGATGAGGTAAGTGAATGAGCGGAAATGCGGGAACCATCGTAATTTACTACATCCGAGAAATAATATTCTACATCCGAAAAATAATATACTACATCCGCTATCCTAAGTGACTACATAATGTCAAAAACAGTAATTTATCACTATCCAAAACCCCAGCAGAATCCAAAGATCGGCTATTAATCATGTACAATGTCTATGTACTTGTGTGCTTGTACACACCTTATTTATGAACTGACTGACTGTATTTGTGACTACTCCGGAATACTTGTCCTTCATTGTCTTGGCTTTGCTTTTCTAGCCTTGTACCATGTGTTGGAAGTGCTGAGGGGGAAATAAAGCTACGGAAACAGAGAACGTTGTCCCGTCTTTCTTTCCCTTAGTTGAGAAAAATATCTCACCTGCGTTGTCTAAGTAATAGCACAACGGTTATTTTGCAGACTGGATAATTAGTGTCACTATTTACTGATATTTACCTGTAGAAGAGACCAAACCTTGGATTGGTGCGATAAACCACCAAGTTTCACTACATAGGTATATTAGGTATATGTATCTCTGGAACTATTTATCCCAAGGTTAGACGATTTGAGCATCTGAAAGGGTTCTGGGAGTATGAGCTCCAAAAGGGGTACTTACATGGGTGACCATGTTTGCAAGATTTGTATTATGGGCTTCGTCATGAAGAGTTTTACACAGATGTTCTATAAACCAGGAACCAGTATGAGGATCCCTCCATGCAGGAAAACCTGTAGACAAATGTTAACGTAGTTTGTGAATTCTGTATCAATTTGTCAACAAATGCAGTACCTTGTGATTAACTATCAATCTAGAACATATTTGGCCTCTAAGAAATTAAAGTGATAGTAACCTGACAATAAACTAATGTATCGCTTAAGATTTGTTTTAACCACCAAAAAAAATTAACATTTCCATTACATATTGATTGCTGTATAAGATAACTGTATCCCTATAAATGACGTATTTCAAGACGCATACTGATAATCGAGAATATTAGACATCAACAAAAATAAGTAACGGTAGGGCTGATTGATAGCTCCGTTCGTTTATTCCACAAGTTGTAGAGAATGTATTCTATTAATGATTTTCAAAATCCTTCTCAAATTGATTGAATCATTTGTCAATTGGTGTCACTTTCAATGAACATTGTATTTTAGTAGTTCTAAGGGATTAAAAAATGTTTGAAAATTTCAGGAACCTTCAGTTTCAGTTTGCAGGTGATGTTCTGATACCTACCAGGGGATGTGCTGTGTACTACCAAAATGTCGCCCTTCTCTGCCACTGGGTCTACTCTACGAGAATCCTTCTCTAAGACTGGCTCAAGCTGTTTTTCTGCACAACAAAAAGAACAGCCACTAAGGAGGTGTAATTGTTACATTAAAATAAAAGATATTTGTAAAACGCCATCAATGATGTCACCACTCCTACCATCCCACAATCCTCAGCATACATCTTCCGTTTTAGTCAGATGCAAGGCAATAAAGCCATGCAACTTTCGATCTGATCTCATTTTTATCTAATCTCCTCCAATCATCCTCTCATCACTATATTGTCCAACTACAATGAATTATATTATATTACATTCAAGGATAAATTCAGGGACTCTCTACAATATTCTATTAATGCAATATGTAAGTTAAAGTAGGTTAAGTTAATAATAAATACTAATATAAGATTGAATCATAGCCAAAGTGTGTCCATCAGAAAGTCATACCCTCATACCTTGGCAGGCCTGGATGAAGAAGACCTTAGGTTTATTGGCTAGATCAGGGGGGCACTTGTCTCCTTCAAACATCGCCACTATTTCTTTGTCTATGTTGATGTCGTTGCTGTGTCCATCTTCAATATGATCTTTGAAACCATGTGACATGACGACCATAACAAACATGTCATGATCCTTCGGTATCTGGCCCTTTAGCTTCTCTAACCCCACTCTTACATTCTCCCACTTCAGTGCTTGTGTTTGTGTTGAACCCTAGAGAGAAATAACACTTAAAGTATCAGCATAATTGTGAATGATCACATAAACTTCAGCCAAATGCAGATGGGTGTATGACACCTTGATGAATTGATATCAAAAACTCTGCTTTTGCCTTTTAAAAGAATTCCAAGACGGCGCCATGAGAGTGTCAGTTATTGTATTACACATTGTATCCTCACAAACCTCAACTGTTCATGCCTTGTACAGATACAATTACTGGGGTTGTCATTGTTCGATCATAAATATAGTGAGCAACAAATAACAAGCAAGGTCTAGAAACAAGTAAAATAAGGCCAGTTTCCATATAAATATATGGTGTGTTGGCTAAGGAGTGATGTATATTAGACATGCATGCAACATGTTGAAGAATTCAGGGTCATTCTCCGAAATATTTTGGGGTCAGTAGTTGAGCGAGAAATGAATCAACCCAACACACAGAGATGTATGTCTTGAGCCAGAACCGAACCAGCTAAAAGAGAGCTGGCTGTAATTCATTTTATTGCTATATGCTAGACATGCCTAGCATATAAGCAAAAAAGGCAAAATCATGGTTGTAATCTGCAGATTACAACCATGTTTTTGCCTTTTAATAGAATTCCTTAATGTGAATATTCAAGACAGTGCCATGAGAGTCTCTCTTCTCTCTCCCTTTCAGCTCCAACTAAATTGACATCATCACAACCGAGATGTACTGTTTCAACGAAATACATTGAGCTTTCCATTTTTCAATATAACCCCCCATTCCACACTCAAAGGAAACACAACAACGCAGGAAGTGTAAATCAGGATAATTAATATGAAACTACCAAATACCCGCGCTATGTGAGACAGTTGAAGAGAGAGAGAGAGAGAGAGAGAGAGGGAGGGGGGGCAGAAACAGAGGAGAGAGAGGTAGAGAGTCGGAAGGAGAGAGAGAGAATGAGAGAGAGGGAGAGAGAAGAGAGAGGAGGGAGAGAGAGAGGAGAGAGAGGAGAGAGAGAGGAGAGGAGAGAGAGGAGAGAGAGGAGAGAGAGGAGAGGTAGAGAGTCGGAAGGAGAGAGAGAGAATGAGAGAGAGGGAGAGAGAGAAGAGAGAGGAGGCAGAGAGAGAGGAGAGAGAGGAGAGAGAGAGAGGAGAGAAAGGAAGAGGGAGAGAGAAAGGAAGAGAGAGAGGAGATAGAGGAGAGAGAGGAGGGAGAGGAGAGGGAGAGAGAAATGAAGAGACAGAGGAGATAGAGGAGGGAGAGGAGATAGAGGAGAGAGAGAGAGGAGAGGAGAGGGAGAGAGAAAGGAAGAGACAGAGGAGATAGAGGAGGGAGAGGAGAGGTAGAGAGTCGGAAGGAGAGAGAGAGAATGAGAGAGAGGGAGAGAGGAGAGAGAGTAGGGAGAGAGAGGAGAGAGGGAGAAAGGGAGAGAGAGAGAGGAGAGAGAGGAGAGGGAGAGAGAAAGGAAGAGAGAGAGGAGATAGAGGAGAGAGAGGAGAGGTAGAGAGTCGGAAGGAGAGAGAGAATGAAAGAGAGGGAGAGAGAGGAGAGAGAGGAGGGAGAGAGAGGAGAGAGGGAGAGAGAGAGAGAGGAGAGAGAGGAGAGGGAGAGAGAAAGGAAGAGAGAGAGGAGATAGAGGGAGAGAGAGGGAAGAAGAGAGAAAGGAAGAGAGAGAGGGGAGAGAGAGGGAGAAAGGGAGAGAGAGAGGAAAGAGAGAAGCAGAGGGAGAGAGGGAGTGAAGGGGACAGAAGAGGGAGCGAGCATGATGGTATAATATTTTAAAACAAATCAGTGCGTTAAAAGGTTATTTATAGATATTTCTGTGGGCAAAGCTCGGAAATCTTTGTAGTGGGGCGACAATTTATCAGTCAGTCAGTCCTATACATAACGGTTTCGAGAACATGTATTGAGGACGTTGGGAAAGTGATGAATGATATCAGTCAAAAATATCGCTGAATCCTAAGATGTGAGCCGATATAATAATTTTGTTACCAGTATAGTTTTATTGGTTCCTGACACAACTGAATATATTGCATATCAGCATTCTTTCAATAATCGATGATAATCCTATAACAACTCAATACTTGCCTGAATTTCCTGATCATTCCAGACTTTGGTGTCAAAGTATAAATCCTCAAAAACCTGTTTAAGGTTGCCCACATCCGCGTCTGAACCGTGTCTGTCACAGTCACCACGCTTTTCCTTATATCTTCTATACGTTTTGAAGTTGATGATAACGCAAAACCCTCTAGGTTTGTTTCCCATAGGGTAATATTTGACCTAAGGAGAATAAGACATCTTAATATTAATCTACGATTTAATTTTTACAATGTTTACCATCTTCTCTAGGATGACTTATATTATCACTTACATTTCATTGGTAATTAAAAGAACCGTAGCATGTTTGAAGTAACTATCTAGCATTATCTAAGCGTGAATATTGCAAGATCCATTATCAAAGTGATTTAATGATATGTGAATAGCATATAAATTGATCCATAGAAAGGGCGTGGTCGGTGACTGATAGTAGAATTAAATAATATATAGTTGTAACCTGGTCATGAACAAACACAGTCTTCATGCTAGAACGCTTGTGGACCAACCCAAAAATGTTGAAAGAGATGAACAAATACATTGAGTATAAGGCAAAACTCTATAACTCTATTATTGTAAAAGAATATTGGGGGCATTGGTATATTAATAGCAACATAATCAAATTAAAATGATACTACATACATTGTCGTCGATAACATTGACTATCAAATCATCGCTGGCCCGTGTTATCCCTGTGACTGAAAAAGAGAGAAAAATGTTGTGTGATATATGTGACACTGCAATATTACTATAGTTGGAGCCACTTAGTGTTACTGCCCTTGGCCCTTTTATATAAGCTAAGCAAAGTAATGTGTGTGTGACTGCATCTCAGGATTTTTAATTCAAACCACTAGTGGTAATCTACTATAATCAGATATAAAACTTATTTCTAGCTTCACTTATTCGATAATAATTAGTGCAAAGGATGTTTTCTACAAAGTTCAAGTTGTCAATTTTTTATTACATAATACGCAAATGGTTTCTGGTAGTGTATAAACAATAAATTTAAGGAAAATCCCGGGCTTATTCCGCCAACTCGTAATTTGAACAGCTCTGAATTTGCTCAAGTGTGTGGAGACTTTTACGATTTGTGGATATGCCTAGTAGTTGTATTATTCTAAAATTAATCAGATTAAATAAAGATGAAATTTATATATATTTACAGTGGAAATCTGCTCCATCGGCTTCAGGTGCATATTGCATTGGATGTGGTGCATAAGTCCTTGCTGCTGGGGCTGCACCTCTGGATCGATCGTCACCTGCGGTGTATGTAATACAATAGTTAGATGTATTGGCATTATGTGTCCTTCCATAGGAATATTCAGTACTTCAGTTGTTCATTATATGTATGCAATAGATGGATGGTATGGGCTATTTAATAAATTAAACGTTAACACGTTTCATAAGTAATGCAGCACGCATTATCGGATCTAACGACAGTCGTTACCAAGTAAAGAATGACATATTTTAACATAGCGTGCGGGCAAAATTGACGTCAACTAATATTGCGTTACTATAACGAACGTGCGCTAAATTTATCGCCATCTAACCCATAGTTGTGCTACCAAAACGAGGGCGCACTCTGTTACTTATGAAACGCTCTACAGGATACTGATACAAAATATTAAAAAAACTGGCATATGTTCTTGTATACCACAAAGTGTAGGAAACATAAGTGTAGGAACAATTGATATTCCAAACAGTCATTCCAAACATTTTTCAAGAAGTGCTTTTTGCATACAATTCCTATAATGTTCCATCTTTTTAAAGCCATTTTCTAACTATACAAATTGCGCTGTTAACATGTCAATAAACAATATATTTGATTCCAATAGTCTTTCCTACACTTGAATTCATCAATGCATTTGAGAAATTACTTGTACACTACAGAATCTCCTGCTTTTAAATGGCTTGCCAAATAGGGAAACAACTATTTAGAAATTCAAATAGACATTTTCTCTGCAAATTCTCAGAAAATGGTGTTGAAGCGAATTGTTATGTCCTTTTAGGGGAATACTTAGAGCAATTAGATTAGAGCAATTCTCCTAATAATATGACTATATCAATTTATTTTCCCCTGAACTGTTTAGTACAATATAAAACTCATGTGACTTCATCTTATGTACATAATACTATTACAGGTTTTTTCAGTCTTTCTTTTTATCCAGAGATATCCAGGGTTATCCCCTTCTTTTTATTCTTAGGGAAACTCTCTATTATGGTATTTAATAATCATTGAACCCTATTAATGTTTAAGGATACTGTGAAAATAGGTTGATATTAAGTAACTTTTTAAGCTTAAAGGATTGTTTTGATGGCCTGAAAATCAGCAGAATGCATTAAAACAGCACTCAATATACTAAAGTATTTCCACTCCAGGCCCTTGGATGGTAACTTAGACCCACTACACCCTCATATATTTCTGAGGTGAACCCTTTTTCTCCTACTGAATTAAGTGCAGTTCAAGGCTTGGTTCTGGCAGCCAGTAAAAAATCAGTAATTTCGATTTCGGGGTTTTAATGTCCTTAAAAGTCAGTAATTTCCAAAGTATATCAGGAAAAAGTCTGCATTTTTTATAACTGAGGCTCAGAGCCCTGTAAAATCAGTAACATGCGCTCAAATGGCACTCCTTTTCTAAAAGGTCTCCCAAGAGACCCCCAACCCCTATATGGTGGCTATGACACAGATTGGTCATTTTTCAAAACTAGCTTTTCTTAGTTTGTTGTTATAACCAGCAACATACATCTCATTCCGGCAACTATAATCTTTAATACAAAACAATACACAAAAATGACGTGAATGAGGACTGCCTGTGCCCCCCTTAGGATGCACGTTTTGATCCGCCCCTGACCATAGACCCCAAGTGTTGTGGAAATGATAGGGCCTAATGGCACTAGGCCCAACAACGCTAGGGCCAAACTACACTAGTCAATCACATTAGTACTCATAATCAATCACATTAGTACTCATAATCAATCATGTAAGTTCTCATGGTCAATCATGTTACTACTCATGGCCAATAATATTAGAGCACTCACGGTCAATCATGTTAGTACTCATGATCATTGACAAAGGTTGAAGTTTTCCGGACAGCACTAAATATATTGCACAATCAGCCTGCAGTTTAGCTTTGTTTCTTGCGGTAGGAATTGAAGATGGTCATATATAGCTTTTGCTCTGATGCAACAACCAAGTCTATTTCTCTATTAATGTAGTGCTAATAAATCATCCCTTCTCCTGCATCCAACACTGTCACATACATATAATCCATATATATACATGTACATACATATATATGTATGGGTTTGTTTTTTTTTTGGGGGGGGGGGGGTTTAATGCAATTTCAGGCCAAGACATTTACAATGGTTTCATACAAAAAACGCTTGTCCACAAAGTGAATATGTTGTAGCGTTGCCTTTCAAAAAGAAAAAAGAATTTCCATCATTCAAAGTTATCACTAACTACTATACAAATCAAACGAAAGCTATACATAATACATATATGATACATACATATTCTCTAATAACCCAAATTTTAGACGAAAATAAAGTTAAGAATATAGTTCACCCTAACCAAACAGATTGCTAGAATCAATACAATGCCGAATTTATTAAATGTGTACAGCTGCCAATAGGACATTATTTTTAAATCTGACCCTTTAGTATTAACTCTTAAGGAAGTTAGAAATGAGGAAGTAAGAAATGTTAAGTAGCTTACCGGCAACAATTTTGTCCATGCCAGATATTTTTTCAGTTGGTATCTTTTCCTCAAGTTTTCTCACAATCCTATCCTGTCCTGTCTCCTTCAGGGCGTGGATCAGAATGTTGTACCTCTCGCATGGATCAGCTTCAATGTAGTTCCACAGAGCTGACAGCTTATCCATTGGATCGACATTACTCTAAAAGTTGTCAACAGATTCACAAATTACAAATGTGATATATGATATGATATAATGTGATATGTCATAATTATGTGCTTAAACACATCACAATGCGAGTGCTTTCACATGCAGAACCAACTGACTTCAACACATTATTATAAGTTACAATATGCTATTGAGTAATAGCACCAGAACTGATGAACGATCTTTGGCTTACTGTTTTGGGAATGTAACGCTAACATCATTTGATATCAATCATTATATTAATGATATTGTACTATGTATAATAGTAAGGAAACATAGCCTTACTTCAAACATGTATGAGTCGTATAAACTGACCTCTATAGTTTGTCTCTGAATTTTTTTCATTTTTTCATTTTTCCCGAAGTAATCCAAAAGTGCAGCATCGATTTTTATCATTCCATGAAGCGTTGGTTTGATATCTGTCAATCCATTGCAGATTAGTGCTTCCCTCTGAGATGACATGTTTCTATAAAAGGATATAAGGTGACACTTGAGAGATGGGAAGTATACATTGTACACAGAACCATGTGTCGCTTGTCTTATAGCATTCATAGTACATCATAGTAAGAACATAGAAGGGGGTACTGAGCGAGTGTCCTGCAGTAATGAACAACTCTTGTCCCACTCCCACCATAACCTATATTAGTCTCGAATTGTTGGGATCTGGGGTGTTGTTATACGAGCACAGACATCCGTTGTAATGAGTGAAACATGCTCTCCCAAGCGGAACGGGCTCCCAACAATGCGAGACTAAAGCAATTAGATCCTAAGAAGTGGTTTCTAATGTGTCCCAATAGATAATCAATGGTAATGTAGTTATATACATTTTAAGACGATGGGAAACATTAAAAGTACAGTCTTAGTATGTCAAATAGACAGTCCTAAAATCTGGTAGGCCTACACATATTGCTATAACTCTGATAACTAACACTCTTGCATGTCTTTATTCTGTTATGTCTTTATTCTGGAATATCTTCTCTCTGCCGTGTCTTCTCTATGCTATGCTATCTCTCTCTCATGTCCTCTTTCTCTCATGTCTTCTCTCTCTCATGTATGTATAGGTTTTATATATAATTATATTGTATTTTTATTCTGATTCGAACATTTGGGTTGGTTCCGGTATGACACACATCAACAAATGACCTTAATGGCCATAAAACATATAGACTACCAGGACAGTTCCGTGCCCTCTGGGTAATTAAAGCCATTAAGTTGAACAGCTGTTCTCACGAGGATATATTAATGTTTGCTGAGTTAATATTTCTAGGAAACAATGCTGATTTCATCATCATGTGACTCCATGGGTAATTCCTGTTCGCTAGTATATATAGAACCCCAGTTCACAAATAAAACAATTCATTCTCCAACCAGTTGTTTGTGTGGATTCATCCTGATGCAGAGGCAAGGACAGTAGCCTGAGGGAGGGAATGACATTATAGTCTTCCCAATACAGATTGAGCTAAGGCAGACCAGTATAGTCTGTGCACTTAGAGGTATGTCTAGAGAAGGGAGATAAAAGATTTATCTTGGACTTCTCTGGACTTGTAAATTGTACATCTCCTAATAAGTCGATTGGGAGTGTGTGTGATTTTACAATGGGTCATTCATAATTGTTTTTAAATAATGCAAATGATTTTGTTGTTAATGCTTAATTGATTCATTATCATATATGAAAGTAATTTCGCCTGTCTACATTTTTCCCTGATTCTAGGTTTTAATAAAAGCATGTTTAGATTAATTATGGAAAGATCAGATAATTAAATAATCGTAAAAAAGAGATTACACATTAAACTTTGATTTTCTGAAATGTGTTAGGATGATAGAAAGAGTTGCGAAAAGAAAAAAGTCTGTGTCTGAAATGTTTTGGGGAAAGAAATATCACTTATTGATGCAAGAGGATGTAGCCCGGGCACAAGCTCTTTTTTTATGTCATCTCCCCGTTATTTTTCAGAACTTTTAATTACGTATCCTTACAAAAAAGTAAAAATGTAAATTTTTCATATAAATCTAATTACGTAGTAGTACATAACATTCCTTTGTGTCGCATCACTTGTAACAACAGTATCGTGTCTGAATCCCACTCGAAAGATTGTGCATTTGAGTGCTTGCCACTTTTTGTTGGTTTCAATATTTGTTTAATTTGCAGCATATGAAGCGTTGCTTTTATATTTTTCAATGTTTAAGACTCGTATTCAGTCCATTTTCTTTATGCTCTTTATGCTCTGTATGCTCTTTGATTGGTTATGGTTTGTATCAGGATGGCCCCATTGTTGCAAAGAGATCAACATGCGCCGGTATCGTATGCTGTATTTCTCTGGACCAGATATATGGGTGATGTTCCAAAGTTAGAGGAGGTGCTTTCCCTCGGAACAACTTTTCCCCCCGTAATCAAGTCATGTCAATGAATTTTTATAGTGTAACACAAGATAATAACCGTAAACAACTATCTATGGATTCAACCTGATATAACTGCGACAATACAAATATGAACCAAGCTGATGAAACAAATCTCTGAGGATGAATAACAGAGTGGGAGTCCCACTCGTCTAACCCCATCCTCTAACCCCCGCCCCGCCCCTGTCTATTACTGACTTCCTGCAAGACCTAGTATAATCTATGGAAGACCTTTTACCCATCAACCGATGTCAAATGTCCATATCGAAACAATGTAATTTCGGCCGATACCGAACCGAACCCCGAACCCCGAACCCTGTATGATAATACGCCATTATAAAGCATAGCAAACAACTCTCACCGAAAAGAAACAATTCGGAAAAATTGTCTTTTTTTCGGCCTCATTTCAGCCTCGGTTCGGTAATCACCGACCTTTACAATTTGCCGAATGATCCGATATCCGAACCGAGCCAAACCGAGCCAAACCGATATTTCATAAATTCTCTTTTATTCGGCCAAAATTCGGCCGAATTCGGACTAACTTCGGACTAACCTCGGACTAACCTCGGACTAACCTCGGACTAAATTCGGACGTCACATATTGGGCCACTGTGTCGCCATTTTCCAATGGATTGGAATACTTTAAAAAGCTCTGTAATGCTGACATGTTCCCGGTTCGTTTGGTATACAATACTTCATAGTCTAAATTAACCTGCCTGTACAGACGTTAATTAATAATTTAATATATCTTTTTCATATTGTAAAATATTCACCTTATATAATACATTACTAGCAACGATTGCCAAATGAGGTTCATATAATGATTCAATAATTATATGATTTTAGGACAGTCAAATAGATATGTTCAGGTATTTAATACATTTTAAATTTTGGAAAAGGCTCAAATAGTTTCCGAGTAATGAGCATAAGTATTCGGACATAATTTTAGACATTATTTAGCTGCTGCCATTAGCATTACCTTTACTGAATGGTTATTTTGCTGTAACTTTTCTTCTAAAACAATACCTAGACTGTGATTGTTAAGTTGTGAGGGCCTAATATCCTGATTTGTGAGGCAAATCCTGTTTTATATCCCGTTCATTGATCAATTCAATTGGTTCGGTTCGGTAATTTGCCGAGGTGATACCGAAAAGAATGTAATTTCGGCCGAAGTTCGGCCGAAAAAAGGCCGAATTGTTCCGATTCGGAGAACCGAATTTCGGTTGATGGGTAAAAGGTCTTCCATAATAATCATCTCTCTACTTCCATGCTTTTTGAGGACAGTGACATGCAAGAGTGTATTCCAGAGCTGCACGGGGGCTGCGCCGCATAAATACCGCCGCGCTAAACCAGTGGTGCGGAGGTCAAGCTGCCCTATGGAAGACCGGAATGGGTTATACCGAACTTGGGCTTCCGATACTGGGTCGACCTCGGGTCGGATACTTTCAGGACCGGTACTGGACCGGGCCTTTAGTGTCGGAAGGCCGAGTTTGGTACTACCCATTCCGGTCTTCCATAGTAATTATATGGATATAATTAATATAAATTAAAGGCCTCTGGTCGAAACCGGGACCGGACTGGGACCGGACCCGGGCTTAAATTAGCGGGGCTCTGATGACCGGGACTCCAATGACTGGTCAACTAATGTCTAAAATTATGTCCGAATACTTCTGCTCATTACTCAAAAACTATTTAAGCTTTTTACACAATTTAAATTGTATTAAATACCCCAATATATCTATTTGACTTTCCTAATTTTATTTGATTATTACCAATTATTTCTACCTCTATTTCCAATCGTTTGAAAAGCAACTACGTCGCCCCCACAAAAACGTCCATAGAACATTCATATAGATGGAATCTGTGTATGGATGACCAATGGACCATTAGAGGACTGTAAAATATTCATTTAAAGGGTCTAGAAATGAAAGTATTATTTAAATCTAAAAAACCCACAGGGAATAACCTGGACGACGTAGTCGTGACACAAATTAGCCACACAGTCTTGTACAAATAAAAGTCCTAATAACTTGCTCAAATATGCAAGCATATTTTTTGTTCATACCTTAATGGAAAGGGATTGTTCAACTCGTTAATACTGATCATAATCTATCTGTACATGTATATTCTACCACTAATGAGAACACTTTAAAAATGTGCGATGTAGTCGTGCATGTGTTTTTGCCAGTCATTTCACAGCTTGTGGAAGGTTTATATTTTGGCAAAGAATACCGCCAACCATAAATATATAATTTTCATATAGTTTATTGATATTTGATCAAAGAATTGAGTGCTAAATATCATGTACCTAGTCTTCTTCAATTTATTTGATGAATTTATGAATTGAAAATGTCATTTTGGTCCAAAACACCACTGTTTTGATGATCTAATTCCTTAAATATTAATGTTAGATCCATAAAAGTATATATGGCATGAATCATCATGGAGAGATGAATGCATCTGAAAGGTTTAATTCTCACTAATTGATAAATCTGCTAAGTTACAGGGTGGTAAAGATGGAAAAAGGGAGTGTGCTTATTTCGTGAGAATTGCTCACATATGTAACGATTCCAGTATATTATTATATAATTATGTACATTTCCATCGAGCTCCGTCTCCGGATACCTCCGGGTAGTACCTCCGGACGCCACTTGGGGTCTCCATTGCAACCCATGACGATATTTGTAATTTATATTATGCGATTAATTTATTATTAATTAACCATTCATATTATTTGATCCGGACTTTAATCATGATGGTTATTACATATTTTACTATTTATGTTCAAGTTTGTACTTATTTCATTATTATATTTATTTAGTTATTACTGTTTTGTATTGCAAACATAATGTTCTCTTGTAATGAAAATCATTGATATACCTTATTTACCTGTTCATAAATCGGGTTGAGTTCCGATAACCGGGAAATTAGGACCGGGACTCCGAGAAAATTTTCCCCGGACCAAATTGTATTAAATACCCCAACATATCTATTCGACTTTCCTAATTTTATATGATTATTGCGCAATAATTTGTACCTCTATTTCCAAACATTGGTAAAGTAAGTTGTTATAGCATGCCCCCTGGGGAGAATCAATTAAACCCTCATCAATGAGCTGTTTTGATATCGGGTAGAGCATTCGGTTCTTCAAAGGGTTTTATAACCTCCCGTATAACCTGCACTGTGGAGATTCTGTGGAGCACGTTTAAGAAGAAAACGGAGAAGACTTGTCAAAAAAAGTAGCCATTAGAAGGGACATGCCAATGTTCGTACGAAAAAGAATGGCTAAAGCCAAGCTAATCGCGGACGCCGCTAAGGATCTACACTACGTCAACGTGAAGCAGGCAGGGGGAAGTGTCCTCATAAATAATGTATGCTACAGACATAACAACTTAGGGGCAGTTCCCACTGAGTTGTTGCTGTCCAACCTGTCAAGAAGACAGGATGTCAACACGATCGTATACTATTCAGCAAACAACCCGCTTTCCAACCATTACGTATCACCCTTCTTTATCAACGACCACCATTTCCAGCACGTGGAACAATTTATGTACTACCACAGAGCGAAGTACGGAATGGACCCCGAGAAACCCAAAGTGGCCTTGAGGACCTTCGACCCAGTTGAGTGCAAAAGAGGAATGGGGGCCATCTCCTTTGGGCACGATCAGTGGATACTTCATAGAGAAGAACCGGTGACAAGTGCACTTCGGGCAAAGCTGAGGTGCAATGAGGAGGTGGGAGACTTCCTGCTCTACACTGGAAACAGAACCATCGGAGAGGCGTCGCCCACAGATAAAGTTTGGGGCATTGGAATGGGCCTGAAAAACGAGGACGTCCTGAAACAAGACCTTTGGCCGCTACGAGGAAACCTAATGGGAAAGCTCTGGATGAATGCCAGGGAGTGGCTAAGGGAGCAGATCACCCCCAAAGATGTCTAACTCCCCCGAGCCCTGAAACGATCACACTCAGTCGGCTATAATAACTCCCATTTAAATGGAGGGCCTCAGAGTGTCACCAAAAAAGTGCAGTATTATAAGTGAATCTCAACGCAATGAAAGTAAAATCATAAGTGAATCTCGCCACAATGAAAGTAAAATACCATTCCAGTATTATTACGATCTTATTATTACAATTATTACGGGGTCGTGTTAAAATTAAATCTCCCATTCAGGGAGAAACAAGTGTTCAGGTACACTTAAAGTGTGCTAATAGCTGGTCAAAAGAGCCACAAGGAGACGAGAAAACAGCTGGTTTTTCTGGTACAGCTGGTGGTTTGTTTGGTGGGAACGCATGCTCCAATGACCACAATTGTCTCCTTATGATAGCGGCCCAACCGCGAAAGGTGGTAAGAGTATATCTATACACGGTGCTGTTGTCTGCACGATCAAAAACGTGTTATAACAGAGTATTGATATTATGGTTGTATCAAACAGTTAATGATTATAAAATTGCACCCGGCAAAGTCCCGGGAGGATCCTCGGAGGTATCATATAGTGTATTCTGTAAACGCAATAATGTATTCCCCAAACCAGAAGCAATCCTTAAAAATTAAGTCATGGAATGTTAATGGGTTAAACAACGCAAAAAATAGAAAAGCCATTTTTGAGAGATATAGAAAAGACAAAATGTCTATCATTGCCTTCCAAGAAACGCACTCCACGGAGAACTCTAGCAAGATTTGGCAAACCCAATGGCCAGGCAAAGCGGTCTTCTCTCATGGCACGCAAGCGTCGAGAGGGGTGATGTTTCTACTTAGCAAAGACATTTCAAGCCTAATCATCGACCAAGGTCTAGACGAAGAGGGAAGATGGTTATATATCAAAATCAAGATGGAAGAGACGTGTCTGTGCATATTCAATGTCTACGCCCCCACGGCAGACAAACCTAAGCTGCAACGAAAGTTGTTTCTTGATATTGAAAAGTGTATTGATAAAATGTCCTATGATGAATTAATAATCACCGGTGATTTTAATGTTGATGTTTCTTACAAAGAGCCTACTCTCACTAGCAGGTCTCTTATAGACTGTATGAACAGGCTGGATGTATGCGATATACAAAATGTTGTTTCAAAGGGCTCACCGCCCGTAACCTGGGTAAGATTGGGCAAACAATCTAGATTAGACTACATATTTGTATCCCAAAACATTGTTAACAAGATCAACAAATGCCAGGTAAAATCGTTTATTCTTTCTGACCATAAAGAAGTATCAGCCCTCCTTGAAATTAATAAACCCTCAAAAGGAAGAGGTTTTTGGAAATTTAATAGCTCCCTTTTATCCAATGAAGAATTCGTTACCGGAGTAGAGAACATCCTTGCCGACATGGACATGGAGTCTCTATCTCCCAAGCTAAAATGGGAGTTCTTCAAACTTAAAGTCAGGGAATGGTCAATAACCACTGCGCAAAAATTGCCAAAAAAAAAAGAGAAACATTAAGAAAAAATAATTTTAGACTGAAACAGCTGGATGGTAAGAAAAGGCTGAATGTCCAAGAAGTAAATGAGAGAGCTGAAATACTGCAAGAAATGAGAGAAATAGAGCTCAACAAAGCAGAAGGAGCACTCATACGCTCTAAAGCGAAATGGATATCTGAAGGTGAAAAACCGTCCAAATACTTTTGCTCGCTGGAGAAGTATAGGTCTGAAAAAAAAGTTGTACACCAACTAAATATTAACGGAGTTATCTTTAGTGATCCGGGGGTGATACTTGCCGAAGGCAACCGTTTTTATTCCGAGTTGTATAAACAAGTTAGTTCTAATAACGAAATGTCTAAGATTTTTACACGTGATAATAGTCCCGTGGTTTTGGATGAGTATGACAACAGTGAGTTATGTAAACCCTTCACTGAAGAGGAGGTATGCAAGGTAATAAAACAATGTAAGAACGGGAAGTCGCCTGGCTGTGATGGGTTCACCATAGAATTTTATAAATACTTCTGGTACTGTATTAGAGATCCCTTCATGTCTATGTTCTTGCAGTGTTTGCAAGAGGGCGAAATGTCAAATAACCAAAAAAGAGGTATCATTAATGTCATCCCCCAAAAAGATTCAGACTTACAAATGTTAAAAAATTGGAGGCCTATTACCTTACTCAATGTCGACTATAAGATCATATCAAAAGCTATCTCCAACAGGCTGTCGTATTTCTTACCTAATCTAGTGTCGAATGACCAGTTTGGATTCGTCAAAGGGCGGTACATTGGGACCGCAATACGCAAGGTTGACGATATTTTGTCCCTTCTAGAAGAATCCAAAGGGGAAGGGCTTATCGCCTCCCTAGACGTCACAAAAGCCTATGACTCCATTAGTTGGGATTTTTTGAGAGAAGCTTTGAAGTCGTATAACATAGAAGAGGAGTATATATCTTGGGTAGAGACCCTCCTGTACGGGTCCAAGAGTACCTTCTGCAATAATGGTTGGGCATCCCCCTGGTTCGACGTCCATAGAGGCATGAAACAGGGGGACCCAATCTCATCCTTGTTGTTTACATTAGTGGTCGAGAAGCTTGCGGAAGTAATAAGAAATGACAAAAATATAAAGGGTATCCAGTCGGGAGAGAGCGAGAGCAAGATCGTCCAATTCGCCGACGACTTGACTCTAGTAGTTAAAGACGAAAGCTCCCTGATAAATGCTATAAATATCATCGAAAAATTCTCTGCTGCTTCAGGTTTAAGTCTAAACCCCGCAAAGTCTAAGGGCTTTATTGTGGGGAACATTAAGATTACCAACGCCAAAATCGCTCAAATTCAATGGGTTAACCAAATGAAATTATTAGGTGTCACATTATTGTGCCCCAGGAACGAAGATCGAATGTGTAAGATAAACAGCGATGATATCATAGACAAGGTGAAAAATACTATCAATCAGTGGAACAACAGGTCCTTAACCATAAAAGGGCGAATTGTAGTGTGTAATACCTTTCTTTTACCATTGTTCCAGCACGTCATGTCATGCATTACGTTCACTAAAGAGCTGTTTAAAACGATAAATGAGCTTATGTTTGGCTTCATTTGGAAGAAAAAAGGCCCTAAAATTAGTAAAGAGTTCCTGGCCCAAAAAATCGAAAATGGAGGGTTAAACCTACGTCTAATAGAAGAGGTATATGAAACCAACCGTATCATGTGGGTCAAGAGAATACTACTAGGAAGAAATAATGGGTGGTTTGATGCAATCGCAACCCATTCAGGTAGAAAACTCGAGGATATCTTTTTGTCAAGGTATAAGCCATTGAACCCTCTCAATAAGTTCTATGAGGAGGTATACAGAGTGTGGAACAGGGTATACTATAAGCACTCCCCAGAAAATGTAAATGAAGTATTGCGTGAGAGACTTTGGAATAACAGACATGTTAAACTAAAAGGCTCCATGTTACATTGGAAGAAATGGGAGCAGTTCGGAATATCAACTGTAGGTGACATAGTTCAAGAAAATGGCTTCATTATGCCCACAAGGGACATTATCAGATATTTTAGCTTTCTCCCTAAAGCATCACAGAGAATCGAATTAAAAACAGCCATACCTGACAAATGGCTCAAAATAATTAGAGATAATGATGCAAGCCTAGAAGACGGTTCAATCGATTTCAACATAAGAGGCCATAAGCTGAATATAATCAAGTGTAATGCCAAGCAGGTATATAATGAATTAATCTTAGGTCGAAAGGTGAAAAGAGAAAAACTAGACAGTTGGCAAGAGGACTTGCGCCTCAACGACATACAGTTTGACAAAATCGACTGGAAAGAAACGTTCAAGTTACCCTGTAAAATAACTCCTGAAGCGAGAATTCAGCAGTTTCAATACAGGATTATTCATAGAACAATAACGTGTAATGTATATCTGTCAAACATCGGCATTGTCAGGAACAACAAGTGTACTCTATGTAATAAAAGGGACGACATAGTCCACTTTTTCATTCTATGTAGTAACACGTATAGACTCTGGGAAAACATCCTGGAATGGATAAGAGATATAGGTTACCTAAACAGGGGATATAAAGGTGAAGAATTAATTCTCACTAAGAGAAGTAGAGTGGTTGTCAATAATCTCCATATTATGTTCGGGATCGATCAGACCAACTTATGTACTAAAATAGTTAACTGGCTGTTTTTCCAAGTGAAGGCGTACATTCACAGAGTCAAGCTATTTGATCGAGGGAATTTTTCTCTCCTTCACCTAATGTGTGAATTAAGAATGAGAATTTCTGTCATCCTGCATGCACAAAAAATCCATATTGTAAGCAAAGAAGAGAATAGACTATGGAGAACCTTAAAAGACGATGCCACCGAGTTGATTGACTCGTTGAAAACCTAATATATATTCCAGAAATACCAACATAGAAACTACGAAACAACTGTGTGAAAGCTATGCATGTCTCTTTTGATTGATCGCTACCATTTCGTATTATAATATGTGTTAGCATTGTATAAGCCCAGCTGGCAGGGATCCTGAATAAATATGTTGCAAAAACAAAAAAAAAAAAGAACAAAACGGAGCAATTTGGTGAAAATCAATGAAAACGAGGGGAGGAGGGAGGCAGAGGGAGAGTAGGGGGAGCCTTTAGTTAGTGGAAAGCTTTAATTAGTTCCCAAGCTTGTAATCACACAGGCATGAGCAACCAAGCGACTTCAGAAGGGCTTATATCAGATATGGGGTTATACTAAATGAAGTACATGATTCCAAGTTCAAATACCATAATATACAATACCATAAACTCTTAAATTGACTACTTAAAAAGTTACCAACATTTTGCAAGAGAAGATGAGAAGAGAGATGGATGTGTTTCAAATTCTAACAAAACAAAACAATAATATAAAGAAGAATGCAATTGAATCAAAGAGCAACCGTATGATTATATGTGGAATTGTTAGAAACTGCAAATATGTGGACTGTCACACGACTATTCTGTGACTCAGGCGCTTTTCAGAACCCTGATAACGATAATGAAAGTGAAAGAGTTCAGTATGTGACAAATATATTTTATGAGTCATTATAGTGGTGATATAAAACCAATAAGAAGTCCTGATAAAGGAACTAATAAATAAGGTGTGTAATACCTTACAAAAAGATCGAGATATCGATGGGTTGTCATCCAAGGGTTGGTTGTGGGAAGACTTTTCTTTAAAAGTCCTATTGTCCTTAAGAACAATTTGTTTGATAGTTATGGAATATGAAGACAATACAAAATTCCATAATAATAATCTATGCACAAATGTATAAAAAAAATAGTTATCAAAGAATATTTTGTTGGGACTTGGACGGCGGTGGAACGATGATTATGCACCGTCACCAAGGGTCAGTCACTAGAGAGATAAGATAAGATAAGATAAGATGTTTTTTATTCGTCAAATAAAATCACAGTTACACATAGGTAAGTGAGATAGGTAAGGGAAATTGACAAAAAGGTCTACATGCCATTATGTTACAACGAGGTAGCATCTCTTCCGGCAGTTACCATTAATTTTGAAGATAATTGTGCCAAGAAGTAAAGTGGGTAAATATACTATAGGCTAATCATAGCGAAATAAACACTATGTTTTCTACGTATATTTGGGCAGAACAGCTCAAATATTTATATAAGACAATGCGAGATAGACTAGGCAAGAGGTTTAGTATCCATACAGTACAGTACAAATAGGACTTGCGTACAGGCTACGTAAATAGATATTATAGCAAGAATACTATAGTATCACATATGAGGGGGTTCCAGGTCAAAACTGCAATCATGCACTTCGAGAGGATAAATAGATAATATTCTTTAGTAAAAGAATATTAGAACGGAATAAACTAGAATAAATTTTCATCATATTTGATTTTTAACAAAAAGGATTTATTTATCTGATCTGATTAATGAAGGTCTTTCCTCAATTGCCCTTTTTGTGGAGTACTTGACTTTATAGTATAATACAGAGATACGGAGAGACTGAATCTTGAATCATCTAAAAAGGTTTCTTACCATCCAAAAGATAACATCAATGAATCTACACAGACGGCATTAAGTTTCACAATAATACAGTAGGCCTAACCTCTTTCGATTCAACGCATACTAGTTCTATTACGCTGCTTATTTAAATGTGCAATATTTACCCTGTTTTTGTACTATGTTTTTTTTGGTTTTTTTTCATTACGGCCAAGACAATTAAATAATGTTCACATCTAAATACACTTCGTCCATCATGGATATCCTACAGTGTTGCCTGTTGCATATCTTATTGAAAAAATGTTTGTTAAAAAATAGCTACTAATTAATAACAATTAGACATAATTATCATTAATCTAAGAACTTCATTCAGCGTTTTCAGCCAATCTTATCAAGCACAAGTATAAAACATAAGAACATTGCCTCTACTCTATCTCATGTGATTGATATATAATGTATTCCAACACCTGATTTTTTTAGGGTCAGATTTTCAGAAAATGTACAATTGGCAGTTGTACACATTCAGTGAATTCTGCTGCAATTTGACTGCAATTAGGTCAATATTAGGTAATTTGGAGTATATTCGGCATTGCATTGATTCTAGCAATCTGTTTGGTTAGGTTGAACTGTTTTTTTAAATTTATTTTCGACTGAAATGTGGGTTATTTGAAAGATTGGCGAAGTTGAATTGTACATTTTCTGAAAATCTGACCCATGAATCAAGCTTGCTGTTTGGGATATTCGTCAATGAATAGGATACAATGGAGGTCTTACAGTCTATTTTTACCAATAAGATACTGATAACATAAGTTTATGTAAATTCCTATATCAGACATTATGACAGGATTTTAGATAAGGGAAGCTAAAGTTTCATTCTCTCAAGATCACTAAGGCATTGTATGACAGATAGTAATATCAGTAAAGTTCATACAGGTCAATTTGAAACTGGCTTTATCAATTATCAAACGATCTTGTAAAAGGATTTACAAAGACTCACATCCTAAAATGCCTGTCCACTTTACATGTGGATATTTTATGTTAATCCCGTCATCTTTTTATGACCAATATCATGAAATGACAAAGAGATAATCTCTATTTCCTTGGTTCAGAAAGGAAGAAATTGATGACTCAATTTCAAGGGAAGACAACATGGCCTTTGTGATAAAAATTCACTCTCTCTCTGTCTCTCAAAGCGAACAAAATAATGATCAAAAGTGGATTGTAAACCGCAAATAAACATAAAAATATCCAAAATGTCATTAAGCACAAGAATCAAAAGAGGGTCTTTGAATATATAATATATTATATACATAGTCGACCAAATTCATGAAGGTGGAATTGAAATTTTCCCACTCCACATTTCCAACACAATGCTTGTGAACACACTTGGCATTTGTAACACTACTTAAACGCATCAATTAGATAAGTACCTTTCTTCTTAGATTATTCGATAACATATTCTGTCTGTGCAATCACTCATAATAGCTTCCATGCGCGCTATCATATCATCAAAGTCTATACGAGTCAGATTTTCAGAAAATGTACAATTCAACTTCGCCAATCTTTTCAAATAACCCACATTTCAGTCGAAAATAAATTTCAAAATACAGTTCAACCTAACCAAACAGATTGCTAGAATCAATGCAATACCAGATATACTCGAATTTACCTAGTATTGACCAAATTACAGCCTAATGTAGGATGCAATGCAAGACATACTTAGGCCACCCCCAATACAACACAATACAATCATTATCTGTATATGTATAAATATGTCAGACACCGAAAGATATGAATTATTACAATTCAGATACCAGAATCCATGTTAACATTTCTGCCAAGCTCCTCTGACCACAATAAATACCGTTAACATTCCCAAGTTGGTTAGCAGTGCGTATACAAAAAAGATTAAATGAATTAAAGCATTTTAAAAATGTTCAGCCCTAGATGTCCAAATGACGAATGCTCATTTGAATAATCTAAGAAACACTTTTTCTCCCAATGTACATATATATTTCAAATCAGCCCTAAACTTTTGAAAGCTCAGTTGCTATGGGCAGCCATATTCATTCTCTCCTGTTGGTCTGTACACATTGTACCTTAAATTTGAAAAATACTTATTCAACAAATGTTTTAGAATAGGTCCTTAGAATAATTAGCAATAGTAATGGATTTTTTTCTTCCTGTTTCAATACACCCATGTGTCCATCTTTCATGAAGCACACTAAGACTATCTATTGCATGATTTTTTTTAGTATATTACACCCTATCGTGACGGTGACGACCAGAATAGGTTATAGATCTCTCTCTGTCCCCAACATGTTATTCATTTTCCTGTGAACGTCCATTTTGGACGTCATTCAGGAAGGGAGGCCGTCACAGGAGGCCTTGGCATGTTGCCTCTTTCCAGTTTAACTTTAGTTGCAATGGATTCTTGCCTCTTTCCAGCGCGAATACATTGATGGGAGCGCAAATCTTGACTGCGGTAGGCAGGCGTGCGGTAGGCAATAATAATTTAGATAGCCTAATCAAGTCAGATATAATATCAACTGGATAAAAAATGTTTCCAGTATATGTTCTACTAAGAAAAGCTGTTGGAAAATAAATTTGGATGAAAATGATGCACTTTTTATCCTCGAAATTCATTAGAATTTCTACAAAATTCCAAGTTTGTATTTGAAATCTCATGAATAATTATTCTATCTCAAATAAAAACTGTATGGGCCCCAACTGATACACCATTCAATATCCGATATCTACTTGAAACTATTATTTCAACTATTTACACAATACGAAATGCTCTGACCTCTAGGCCAGCAAGGGATATACTTACGTCACATACTAAAGGCATTATACTTCCCATAAGGTGAAACAATAGTCTTTGAAATTAGAATAGCCTAATGTGACTTTATATGGACGAAATACACCATCTAACTTTCCCATAGTAGTGCTGAAACGATTATTTCAACTTTTTGCACACGCCAAATGGGTCAAATCCAAGGGCCATCAAGGGCTATACTTACGTCTCAATTCACACCAGGTAAATGACTTCAAATGAGGTGAATTAATCATTTTAACTTGAAATATGGCACACCCTATACACCATTCAAAGCTCCATATCCACGTGGAATAATTTTTAGTACTTGTTAAAATAATATATTGGATATATTGGGTTTCTGGGTCTAATGTTAAATTAATTATGAAGGTTATCAAGGGTAGGAAGCAAGATGGCGCCCGTTTGTGTATACTTAGTGTTTTTGAGGTCTGGTAGGGGGAGCTTTAAGGGGATTATAACTAGGGTGACCCTTGGAGACCTGTAGCTATGTTACCTCCACTGTGACATGATGTTACATGATTTTTAATGTACCCTGGGTAGGATTATGTAGGTTATCTGGAGAAAATATTGATAATACTATTTACACATGAAAAAAGGGTTAGATTCTATGGCCAGCAAGGGATATACTTACGTCACACACTAAAGACAAAATACTTCACATGTGGTGAAAACAATAATGATTATAATATTATAAGAATAGTCTAATTTCCCTTTTTATAATTCCAGCAGATTAAAAACGGTTAGCAGAATGGATTCTACAAGAAAACCAGTTGAAAAAAACATCTTGGGTCACAATGAGTCACTTTTTAAAGTGGTGATTGATCAAAATTCATACAAAATTCCACCCTGTTAACAGAAATGGCATGAAAAATGATTTAATTTCAAAACAAAAAATATCTGCAACCCACCATATAGACTATTCAATTTACAATATTCAATTGATAACATCATCTCAATTAAGCATGGCAAAAGGGTCAACATTATGGCCAGAAAGGGGTATACTTACGTTACAAAATACTTCCCATGAGGTCTAAACTATAGTTTTGAGATTATAATATCCCAATTTCTCTTGTTATAACTTCAAATCAGTTATTCTAATACACCATAGTATATACCCTATCTCCTATTATTTATTATTTACAGTATTTATGGGTGACAGAAGGATCAGATCTCATGACCAACAAGGAATATACTTACGTCACAAACTAAATCTTTTTACAAATAATTATAATAGATCATGTGGGATTTCCTGTAAGAGTGTAGGCACTCCACATGACACAGGGATTGACAAAGTTTACATCCAAGTACAAAATATGGACTGAATCCCATCTGCTAGACGTTTGGAAACTGCATTGTCTAATAATTTAGGGGGCTATACTTAAATCACAAATAGGCATTTTGAAGAACTTTTGCCCATAGAATGCATTAATTGAGTATACCGTATTTGAAAAAAATGAATGTTCTCTCATTATGAGAGGCTGAAATGCGACCAGGAAATAGGTAATTTAATTCTTAATGTTTTAATGCCTATTCTGTGTAGTTGATTTTATAATGGTGACGTAGGTACAGCCTAAAAGTTGGAAAATAGGGTTAGAAAAATTAAACTCTTCTCAGAGGAAGAATTTTCAAGTTATGCATTCAATTTTTGTTTATGATGATGAGAATATATGAGACTCAACATTAATATGGTTTCCTAGTATGTGCTTCAAATATAATAACTTAAGAATGGCCTTTTTAGCAGGGATATACTTACGTCACAAAATTGAATTTTAAAAGTTGGAAAAATGTGGAAGGCCATGGGGATTAGTTTTTGGAAACCTATACATTGGTGTATAAATGTATAAGGCCAAAAGAATAGGTGTGTTTCCGATTTATCTGGCTCAAAACTAGGTAGGTGGGGTGGTAACTCTTTTTTTAGGAATACAACTCTCAGGAACTGCAAAAAGTTGTCTATTTCATAACAATAGTTGTTTTAAACATGGGAAATGTGCTCTTTGACAGTTCCGGGTTCGGAAAACCCGTTTTCCTGCTTTGATAAGCTTTTTTCGTCAAAAAATCCCCAAAAAGTAAGATATGGTAAAAAAAAATCAGGTATGGTGCAATTTTGTTTAGGTAGGGTAAGGTTTTTCTAGGTAGGGCTGGGGAGGGGATAAATCGGAAACACACATATTATTTTTTGGTCTAAGTATTCAGGTAAACATGATCATATATATAACCCAAGATTAAATAAAATCTTTAAACAAAAATAATTGTCATATATGATCATGTTTGCCTGAATACTTATACATTTATACACCAATTTATATTCCTGGATATTCACATTTATCGCTATTGCAATTTGAATAACTCTTTGGTTTTAACTTTAGTTGCAATGGATTCAATGTCTTCTTTGGAATAGAAAATCCCCTTTAAAGTCATATTTTATTAATTGGGCGGAAGAGGGGCGGGAAAGGGGTGGGAGAGGGTCGGGAGAGGGAGGGAGATTCAGTGGGAAGAAAGAGGGACAGGCTAGAGAGAAAAAGACTGTAAACGGGTCAGATTTTCAGAAATTGTACAATTGCCACTTGTACGTATTTAGTAAATCCTGCAAAATTAGTCTGCAATTTGATCAATACGAGGTCAATTCGAGTATATTTGTCATTGCAGTGATTCTAGCAATCTGTTTGGTTAGGTTGAACTGTATTTTGAACTTTATTTTCGTCTAAAATTTGGGTTATTTGAAAGGATTGGCGAAGGTGAATTGTACATTTTCTGAAAATCTGACCCAAACAGAGTTTTGCCTTCAAGGTGTCAGAACACCGTTACCACAATAGATACTAATCTCAGGATATGCTTGGTCTTTCGGGCAATAATTTGTATTTAAATCATGAGTTCACATTTCTCCAACTTAAAGAGGGACATGGTATGTGCGAATTTCAGGGAGGTCATTTTGTTGGAATAACGTTTTCCTGAAATCTTAGAACCAAAATATGACGATTTGACAGTGAAAAGATCATTTCTGGTTGATTTAATTTTGACCATTACCCAACCTCCAAGAATTTGAACAGCACACTTTAAAAAACTGATCGATCAGTGTGTATGACGGCTGAAGGAGAAGCTACATACCCCTCACATTGTAACATAGTCAGGAGGAATGTATATGGGTCAGATTTTCTAAAAATGTACAATTGGCAGTTGTACACCTTTAATACATCCTGCAAAATTAGCCTGCAATTTGGTCAATATTAGGTAAATTCAAGTATATTCGGCATTGCATTGATTCTAGTAATCTGTTTGGTTAGGTTGAACTGTATTTTGAACTTTATTTTCGTGTGAAATTCGGGTTATTTGAGAGGATTGATGAAGCTGAATTGTACATTTTCTGAAAATCTGACCCATATAGATTATACTCTCACTTGTCAGCCAACATGTAGAGGAGAGTGTTTGCTTATTATCTGCATTATCTGCAAGTTGAATTTCCCAGAACGATTTATAATAGCATTCTCTCTTAGATTGAAACGTATGGGCCCACTTTGATATCAGACACATCTACTTCCCACACAAAAACTACCTAAATACCAGGCCGTTACCAGCATTCCAAGGGTGTGTGTGTTATTTCAAAAACATAAACCAGGATTTGAAATGAAATCCTAAGATTCATCAGGAGACCCAAATCGTGGGGCCAAATCGGCCATGTGTGCGTCAGCCTTTATAGCTTGTGAGCTTCTCCTGTGAGGGGTTCCAAAATGAGTCAGTAAAAAAAAGTCTAGATTTCGCAATCCTTGGTGTCACTTGTCTGTCCTCCTGTCCCTTCTCCTTCTACTAGGCTCCCCTTTTTATCAACCAGCTAGCTCCCCAATACAATTGTTTTGCACTATATAGTGATAGAACTCGGGCAACGTTTTTCGGATCTGTACCATCTACATTTTTTTCCAAGAATAATGGAGGGGGGAAACAATTTTCGGTACTATGGAACAGGAATGGTGGCATTTATAAGGAAGAGACTCAGTGGAATGGAATTGAGATATTTCACAGACAGACAGAGGAGCTAACTTACACAAACACAGGAACTTAATTACACTTATGTAGCATGTTATTTTACAAGCAACTCCTACAAATACTTGGACATTTCTCTTAACATATCCATGTTGGTACTTTCATTCTTATCATCAGGAATTACCCTTATTTAGGCTTGATATTCCTACCATCAGGATTCACCGTGGTTTGGACGATATATTTGTCAATTTTGGACTCTACAGATGCCGGCCTACATTGTCCTATTATTGTACATAATGTATGGACGATTTTGTTCTATTGTTTGCTATGTGTATTTACTATTTAGATGTAGAAGGTCCCGTCGGAAAAACTGTCTCTGATGAGAAACAGAGCCGAGAGTCCTATTTTCATATAGACCTTATGTGCAGCAAAATGAAAATAAAGTTTCAACATATGGTCAGTTCAATTTTGTGTGCGTCCATGAGGTTTTCACATAATATCTGAAGGAATATTGACTTTAGACATGATGTATGTGGTTCATTAAATCCGCCATCCAAAATGCAGCAATCCGAACCCTGCTTGGGGGGGGGGGAGGGGGTCTAAAATGAATATTGACAATTTCAGCTTTAAAAAACCTCCTAAAATTTGCAATTTTAAAAAAAAGGGTTTATTATGAGTATACATATACTTTGACTGGTAATAAATAGATCCCTCGTTGCTTGGAGGATGATCGTTGACAATATATTTTGTACACATATGTTTAAAATACTCACAAAAGGCATGATGTCCCAGCTCAAGGGCGAACCCTTAACAATAAGGTACATACAAATGTTCATTGCTCGTGTAAAAAGATCCTAACAAATGTCTTTATGTAGATCAAATTCTATAGACAAAATACTTATGCGTATTATATAATGTTTTTAGAGATTCTATTTGATTATTTTATGTATCTTTTTGATAGGTTTGTAATAGTCAACCCTTGGCATGCCGTGCGTATGCCAAGACATTGTGTTCTCAATTTCATTTTAACTACAAAGGTTATTTAGGTGAATAATACATATGGTAGAAGAACTAGGCCTACTCTAGTTTTAAAGGAAATCAGAAAAACTGATCAATCTACCACTGCTTTCTACTTATTATTATATAAAGAAACAGTAAAGACACACATACACTGTAGTCAACTTGTCTGCATACCATGCGTATGCATTAATATCCATATCTCAGCAAATTAACATATTTAACTTTAAACATGTTTACATAAGTTGGACCCTTTTTCAATGTAACAAACAAGGTATCCCTCGTTTATGCTGCCAAAACACATTTGAAATGATTATCAAGATTATTAGAAACATGTCATGCCTATACCGTGCGTATGAAAATAAAGGAGAACTGGGAATTATCAGACATTCTATGTCATATATCTCCCATTTACATTGTCAAAACACATTATTTTCTTTAAATAATCATCAAGACTATGAGAAACATAACATGAGTATGCCTATACCGTGCGTATGCCGTTGTAAGAAAACTGGGAAATATCCGACAAATGAAAATCATTCATATAAAATGGAAATAAATGATAAGACGTCCTTGCCACTTTAACTTAAGACAGTCAGCACTTCTATAACTGGTATATTTTCTATCTAATATGTGGCTCATTTAGAACACCTTACTCTATATAGCAGAACATATCAATAACATGCCCCAGGGCAGTACAATATGTTGTTATATCAACTGGTTCGGTTCTGGCTCGAGACATACATCTCTGTGCGTTGCGTTGATTCATTTCTCGCTCAACTACTGACCCTAAATATTCATTGGAGAATGACCCTGAATTCTTCAATGTGATAGAACAAAAGTGTCTAGAATAAACTGAAGGACCAAATTACATTTCATGACATCCACGACACTCATAAGTGCATATGTACTGACTTTCTATTGTATGTTCCATAGGATACATTATGAATAACCTTATAGGGCAACATACCAGATTTGAATTTTGGATATCCAGATTTGAATTTTGGATATCCAGAATTGAATTTTGGATATCCAAAATTGAGTTTTGGATATCTAGAATTGAATTGTGGATATCCACAATTAATTTGGGATATCCACAATTGAAGTGTGGATATCCAAAATTCAATTCTGGATATCTGAATTGTTTTTGTGGATATCTATAAAAACAATTCAGATATCCACAATTCAGGAATAAATATACCAACGGCTTTCCATACTTTTTCGGTGTCAAAATTTGATATGAAAAAATAAAATAAATGAATCATATGGCATATGCACGGTATACCTACTCTATTAGGCCCATTTCCTGTAGCTCAACTAATATCCAGAGATAACTTTACCTATGCACAAAAACCCTTCAACATTTTTGTTTCATTGTATAACACAAATATATTAATTCGACCTATTTGAAAAATGGCCATTTTTCGACCCCCTGTACGCCAAAAAAATAGAATGGACCACATATATTATATACAATATGTGTGCCATGCATTGTCTATAATTGCGTTGTGGCATTATGTTTATTGATGGATATCATTATCCAATTTAATCATGGTTTTAGTTCCGCGTAACCATACAGTTGTGTCTGTTTCTGTTATATTGTCTGTCACTGCCTAATGAGTTATATGCAAATCGTGTCAATGGAATGCCTATAAATACATTCCACTGATTCCATGTTTGTGGTACCTCTGTCTGAGATAGCTCGGTTGTGTTTGTATTTGCCTGAATATACTGTACCAATGAAACCAATTTATACCAACATATATGTACTTGCTGGACTAAATTGAATTAGATAGATATTAATACTAAGATTGATATAGAGTGTTGTTTTTCACCATCAAAACCCAGTGAAATAGCTATATATTTGTATCATTATTCATACAGCTAGTTTCCGCTAGTTTAAATGCCACCGAAACGACCAATACCTTGTTTCTTAAACTCGTTAGACAGCGGGAATGTATTGGGTTAACTTCCTTGTAGCGTCCCCCACCCCCTCCCACCGCACAGGAGACCGCCTGGCCGCCGTTGAGCTTTGACGGCACTTGGTGGCCCACATGCCGACTGGCTAAAGACCAACTAGTAGACCAACTATTTGAATTGATTTTGGCAGCGATTGGTCGATATCTGACACCTCTCGTCACCGTCCCATACCCGCCGGTATGATAGGAGCGTCCTCCTGCTTACTCTGAGGTACGCGCTCTATGGTTTATTAATGGTTCCATGTCAGCGATATTTCATCGCCCCATTGGGAGTATGGGGCCTTGTAATATCATTGCACACCCGCCTGTATATACTTTTGTACGCCTTATTTGTACCTTACTCTTGTCATGCATATGTATTCTACCGTGTATTATGTAGCTTACTAGTCAACTGATATCACCAATTGCCATTATTGTATCAGTATTTATTCCAAAAACCGACGGGGTATTCGGAAGAGCTGTGACTGTCACAGACAATATTCCTTTTTCATTCATCTTCTTTCAATTTAACATGTACGACTGTATTTGTGAGATGGAAATAAAATCTTATAATAATAATAATCTCCCATGTTAGATCGGTGAATTACCGTGTCTGAGACTAACATGACATTTTTAGACACTGCCTAGAGAACAAGCAGCTTGAAATCTTTTAAATTGTTATTTTTCTCAGTGCAGAGAAAAAAATCCCTTTCTGGGCGCTTATGGGTTATTGTTTTATTTATTTAATTTCTGGTAAATTCATGGCGGGCAATGAGCTGCAAAGCTTTTGCAACAATACAATTGTATTGTAAGTCCAATGATGTTAAACAGTAGGACGGTTAATAAGTATTTCTATATTTTTAGTTTGATATTTTTACTTTTGAAAAAGGAGTTTACAACATTTCTGGGTCGACCATATTGTTTAAATGTTTTATTATACAACAAGGTCCTCCTATGGAGTATATTTAGCTATTTATTAGTGATATCACTAATAAATAGCTAAACATACTCCATAGGAGGACCTTGTTGTATAATAAAACATTTAAACAATCAAACAAGAAACCTAGGGATATATTTAACACACCATCGTGAAATGTAAAACATGTATATGGATCAAATTTTAAGAAAATGTACAATTGGCAGCTCACATATTTAGTAATTTCTCCTAAAGAAAAGATACATTGGGGGAATATCTAAATATATTTGGTATCGCATTGATTGAAAGTATCAATTCTGTTTTGTTAAACTACATTTTGAAGCTCATTTCAGTCTTAAATGTGGGTTATTGGACAGGATTGGTGAAGGCGAATTGTACATTTTCTGGAATTCTGACCCGTATGTATTTGTACCCCTCCCTCTCCCTGAAAATGGGAATATACCTACAAAGGCATCTTGTGATTGTCACTCATTTTCCAGGAACACATGACATATTATGATTATTGTGGTTATTATATGTTGTTATGTAATTGACTTGAGATACACAATAGACCACCCTATACTGTATCATCATAACAAATACAACTAATTCGTCGATATACATGTAAAAGACCATTAGGTCTATATTCATGTGTCAATCAACCTATGGGAATCCAATTATTATTATGTACTTTAAGTTCAGAAATCACTAACACCCTCTCACACCTCTCTATTATTATATTGATATGGTAATTTACTAGACTGGAACACATCTTTCATTCATCTCATCATCTCGTTCATTATCCGAAGTGTAATACAGATGTAACTGTAATAAGTCAGAATGGTTGTAATATTGATCATGCCCTCTCTCAATATATGTTTAAATATATTGTGTATTCTCAGGGCACAACTAAAATTCTACGGATGAGCGTGCTATAGTTTATGTAAAATTCCTGAATAAATAAACTTGTACAAAAAACATCATGCTATATACTGTAAACGTATTAACGTTGGCGCAGTATTTATTTTCACTATTTTCATGCACCCAGCTTTGTGCGTGAAAAATAAATCCTGCGCAAAAGGTATAATTAGTGCATGAACAAGATGTGAGACTTCCTTGCTGCGCAAATTTAAATCTGCGCGAAAAGGTGTCAAAGTACTTAGTGCGCAAACATTGAACTGCGCGAAAATAGATACATTTACAGTATGTTATTGTGACAGTTCTGTGCCACTTGGTCTGGTCCAACCATATTTTCATTACCACTTTTATTGCCACTTTCTTTTATTTTGCACTGTTGTATCTTTCCTCCATTACCGATGAAAGTATCAAATGTATTAGATAGTTCATATTAACTGTTAGCTATAGATAGATGAGAAGATGATTTTTACCCTTTTCGTACTATAAACTACTTCGCCATTCAAACAAACATTATTAGTGTAGACATCTATAAATATATCTCTCAATTCCACTTTTGGCATAATAATGTAAATAAAAATATTCTACCAGTCCCAATTATAGGGGCCTATATATAGTTAGGAACCGACAGGAAGACCTGAAACTAACTTTCAGATGCAGGTCTCCTTTTAGTACAAATATTTTGTATGAATAACAAAAATACCGGTACCATGAATTGAATTGAACAATCGATGTCCTTACCTTCAAAGACGGAGACTGGTAGCCCAATCGACAAATACTTTATCGGATGAATTTGAAGAGACTTCTCTGTCGGGAAGACGTTGAGGAAGTGGCTATGTAGGTACATCCAACTGCAGACTTTATACTTGATTTCCCTTATCTGTTTATGTATGACGTATGTGGGTCGGATTTTTAAATGTACAATTCACCTTCACCAATTCTCTCAAATACCCCAATTTTCAGACAAAAATAAAGTTCAAAATACAGTTCAACCTAACCAAACAGATTGCTAGAATCAATGCAATGCCAACTATACTTGAATTTACCTAGTATTGACCAAATTGCAGCCTAATGTAGCAGAATTTACTAAATGTGTGCAGCTGCCAATTGTGGATTTTCAGAAGATCTGACCCATGTATTCATTATAGTAACCTTCCTCCACATCTATCTTGGTGTTGAGCTACTGATAAGGCAGTGGGAGGAAAGTAAGATTAGGAAAGTGAAACTAATAATTTCGCTGTTAAATGAGAGAGGTTAGTAGAAATAGAGTTTGACCTAGGACAAAGTGCAACGTAAGTTTTCTCAACGGATTCGCGGATTCGGATAGTATTAGTACCCCTTATTAACATACTAAAAGTCTAGAAAAATCTAAGTGGGGAAACATGCCCAAAAACCCTAAATACAAAATGGCCAAATGGCCGCCAGTAAACCTTTAAAATACCATAACTTCGATAATAAAGTCGATAAAATCAATAGTTAATGAGTAATTATACTATACTGAGAAAAGATCACCAAAAAATCCTCTAAATTACCTCCTGTGAAGTGGTAACAAATGTTATTCAAGTTGTATAAAGGCATTCATGACCAAGGACACTAGGTTACATATTTCTGTAGTCCTAAATGTAATACAAATACTTTAAATAAGTATAAATACTACAAAGGTAAATGGTATAATTGGGGTCAGAGGTCAAATCATGGGATCAAAATTATTATACGACGATCGGGCAAATGGGTGAATAAGTGCTATTGTAGTGAATACTTATATTAGATAGCCCGATGTCGATGTCAAATCGATCGAGACGGAGGGTCAAATCGCACGACACCCCACGGAAGGGGTGGAGTGCGATTTGACCCGACGTCGAGATCGATTTGACATCGACAGAGGGCTATTTAATATTTATTTCATACGTAATCAACAAGAGAAGACTATTTTAATGACATTTTACCTTGGTTTCCATCGAGTTTGCGGACATTGGTCTTGAACTGAGCATGTCCCATCATGCAGAAGTCATGAGACCATTCACAAACAATGTCAACAAACTCTAAGCTAGTGAACGCATGGCCGTGCCGGTAAACTTTCAAATTTCCGATTAAATGGTTCATTTTGATAAATTATATTCTTTGCAACCTTGGGCAATACAAAATCTCGCATATCGTCGTCAAAATACATTTTAAACCGGGTCGAAGCAGACGATATGATTCTAGGTCAATCTAGTCACATGACCCCCGAAAGTAGGTCGGTCCGAATAGCATACGTATGCTATTTGACATTTCGAATAGCACCCCCGAATAGCACCCGTGAAATCGCACACGTATGTAATAAAGGTTTTAACAGTTCCAGGATAATTGGCTCGGCCAGGTGTTGCTATAATTGGGTGCACATGTCTCAGCTGGATGCGCTCCCGGTTCTGAAACAGACTTTCGGATTCCCGCCTTTTCCTACCTGGAGTTCGAGTAATTCGGTATTAAGGGAAATCATTATCTAGTCAACTATTTTACCATAATATGTACTTAGGGACGTTCCGGCAAGACTCGGTATTGCTTAACTCAGCTATTCTCACATTGAACCATGTTAACCATTTGTACTCTAAACACCTACATTGACTGTGTACCATAATTACCACCTGTCTTGTGAGGCCAATCCCTGGTCACCTTTGTTGGGTCCAATACTGACTATCAGACATGGTTTGTGTGGAGAATAAAGCCTGTGATACCTAAAGAACTGTGTGTCTGGTCTTCTTTCCCTTCGCTAGGATAAGAGAATAATGAACTTGGGTAGTGAAACGGAAATCACTACAATCACACAAACCTTGTTGATAGTGCAACTGTTGTTTCTTTTTGAAACAGGACTGCTTTACACAGTGTTTAAGTTGGGCCGGGATGGCTGAAGCCGTGGCTGATCCCGCTACTAGACTTGATACGGACACTCTGCGGAGGAGTGAGTTGATTAGACTACCTAAGTTGACCATTGTCACAGATACTTTTGGCCCTCCACCGAGAGGACTTTTGGGACCTGTTAGAGATGATGAAGCTTTCGAGCATGAGGGACGGAGCGGTGTTCTGTGTGAACACCGGTGCAGGTAGTGCTTTCAATCAAGCGTTGTGTGCCGGAAGACTTGTCGGAGGATGAACTCTGTCACGAGTTCCGTAAAATGTGCTCTGACTTTAAAGCTCATAAGAGAGCCACTGAGGAGATGCAGGCACATGTAGCAGATATTTCACAACAGAATGCCACCTTATGAGGAGTCATTCAGGATGCTGTGTATTGGCCAGCTCTGCCCGTCACGATAGAAGATTGTAACTCGGCAGCTTTGGGAGATACGCTACCACTGGATGCTTCGCAGGGTGAAGATTTGCTTAGTATGTGTTAATATTCAATCTCCTCAGCATTGAGCCTGACCCACCCTTGTGCTCATTATGTGTAATGATAAATATTGATATATTGATATATTGATATATTGATGATAACCCTTATTTATCTAATAAAGGATATCATTGATGATTGACTAAATTATGCATATGAGATTTATGACCCTATTTATTTTATACACGTGTTTTACAACATGAAAATCAAAACTAGATCTATGCCCAAAGCCCCGGTTACGTCAACTTTTGCCGATCCGAAGTTGTCATTTGCACCGATGTTGGATGACCCGTCCATAGTCGCGGCTAAAGGGCCGGAAGATGTAGACAGGCACATTAGATTTTCAAAACAGGTGCAGGCCTCCTCTTCTCCAAAGGGGAATGCAAATGACGGTTCATTCTTGACCAGTAAGGGTGTGGTTCCGCGGAACGGACAGAGTAGTGGAGTAGGCACAAAGGCACATACTTCTGCCATCAAAACTACTAATGGGAGAGTACAGGATGGTACATACATTTGTAATTCCCCTAGTCCCTCCAGTTCTCCGTTGTTTGGTAATAAAGCAGGGAAGGAACCTTACAGGCGTGATATTGATTCAGATGATTCTGAAGACGACCATGGTAAAGATTCTTGATCGAGTAGATCCTGGCGGAAAGATCATTCCCTCGTCCAGGGCCTGGAGTACACAGGGCTGGATGAGTCGGATGACGATTTTGACTACAAGCAATCTTCGGCCAGGGAGAGTATTGCTCCTAAGGTATCCGTTCCGAGATTCTGGGATGGTGTTATCTCATGAAGGATCTACTTGGCGGAAATGAAGGTTGTCGCTACCGCCACAACTGGAGTCCCGAACAATTACTGAGGCAGTTGATCTGTGGTTGCAGGAGAGAATCATCAACTCTATCCAGGTGGTGGAAACTCCGTCTGTCATAGATGAGGATTTGATTGTTCCGGACAATCCCATACCACCGAGTAGGGAATGTCTGTTGAAAAAGCTTGTAAGATATTCAGATTTGACTGATCCAATGGAAAAGTCGAAGTTGATGGGTCTACTCAACGAATTTCATGGGAGCTTTTCTCTACCCGGAGATGGTTGGAGAGAAGATCTGGGTTGCACCCATGTCGTGAAACACGTGATTGATACTGCTGACTCTAAGCCTATCAAGCTTGCTTATAGGCGGATTCTGCCCATTGTGATTGTTGGTAAGAAGGGTGGCTCTCAGCGTTTCTGCGTCGATTATCGCCAGCTCAATTCCGTCACAGTGAAGGATAGCTTCCCGCTCCCTAGAATTGACGAGTGTGTCGAGGCGTTGGATGGAAACAAGTGGTTTTGCACCCTCGACCTGGAGAGTAGATACTGGCAGATAGCGATGGACGAGAAAAGTAAGCAAAAGACCACTTTCATGTCCAGCGTAGGATTGTTCCAATTCAAGGTTATGGCCTTTGGATTGTGCAACGCTCCTGCCACGTTCCAGCGGATGATGGATCATATGCTAGACGATCTGCGCTGGAAGTCTTGTCTGGTTTATCTGGATGATATTGTTGTGTTTGGTGTGATGTTCGACGAATGTTTGCTAAACCTATGGTTAGTTCTTGATCGAATCTGGGAATACGGTTTGAAACCCAAGAAATGTGAATTGTTCCGCCGTGAAGTGGAATACTTGGGCAGATTGGTATCAGAGAAAGGAATTTGCGCAGACCTGAAGAAGATACAGAAGGTCTGTGATTGGCCCATTCCGAAGACTGCGTAGGAGGTTAGACGATTTATGCGAGATATTAATTTAATATGAATATAAATTATATTGGTCATATCGGTCAGCAGCAAATGTGACGTCACCTAGGATATATATAGAGGCTCACAGGCCAAGACCGGCAGTGAGTACGAGACCTTTGAACGAATCGGACCAGTGGAAAACCTTTGACTTGGATTTTTTCAAGTCCTCAAAAAATAAGCAAGATATTCTGGCCGATGCCAAAGTTCATTGAATGTGGAGGTTGTGGACAGAAACATATTAGACCAAGTTGTCTGACAGTTTTGTTTAGTACTTACTCAGGATTTTCTCAGGATTTTCGAATATGGCGCTCTCTGCAAAGAAGCTTGCTGACATGGCCGACATCCTGGAGGACGATGTCCCGGCGAGGGGGACGGCTGACTACAAAGCTCTACTCGAGAAGATAAAGGAGGGCAAGTTTGAGAAAACTGCCGGTGGCATGAAGACGGTCAAATTGGAGTTGGAAGTAGCTGGGTTGGCTAGGGGACTGGCTGACATCAATGTTTCTCCTCGTCTTGTTTCTCCTCGTCATAGTGGTGGTTTTGCGACTGCTTCTGCTTCTGATGGGGCTCGTGGAAATGTGAGTTTCACGGGTCACCTTTGAAGAGAAATGTCAGTAAGTTGTGACCTGAATATTACTGTATTCCTGCTAAAAGTTTTGGACATTTGTCTACTATAGAACTGTTGCATGGTTGCTGTAAGGTTATGCAATATTTAGTTCGTCATGAGACCAAATCTGTGCCAAATCTGTGCCACTGGCCAGTTCGACCCAAGGGGTTTAAGTCTGTATGAACGAGTTGTCACGTCCAAGGTTATTCAAGGAGAGTTTGACGAGTGGCCAGCCATTGATGCCGAAGCTAATTCATTATATTTGGGTCCTGAATATCACTTAACTGTCCCTGTTTCTCCGCCTCACCATTTTTCTTTGCCTCCACGTAGTCATTTCAGATCCCAGAGCCGCCATCTTGGAACTTCTTCTTCAGGAGGTAGTGGGCCGTATCCATACAATCCATTGTATGATTTCAAGAAATGGCCTGCAGATGTGTGTTGGGTCTGGAATGTACCCTCCTGCCGCAAGGGTTGTCGTTACCCATGTAAAAGGAAGCATGTTTGTGGATTCTGTGGCCAGCGACATCGAGCAGAGGATTGGCATAAGGGGAATGACCGTAGTGACGCCTTAATGTCACCCAATGACCCGGAACCGGAAAACGATGCCGCATAGGACCAAGATGGCGGACAAGGTATGGTTTTTGCTAACCCGACACTTAACGAAAATGGTTTTATTGGTAATTACTGAGTCAATATTTCATCTACTTGTATCGAAAGCATCTGAAATTAATGGTAGTGGCCTTTTGGAGGGTGTCCCACGTCAACTTCGACCAGAAAGTTGGGTAAGATGGCTGAATTTTAATTCGAAGTGGGACGAAGATGCTCACTTTGTATTGGATGGAGTCATGAACGGTTTCATGTTAGTGGATCCAGGAGTTAACCTCATACCGTATCATTGCCGTAATTACTCTTCATGTTTTGTAGATGGAGCTGACAGGGAACTTTCGAAATTAATTGACTCTGAGATAGGCTGCTATAAGTTGAGTGTTGTGAGTAAA
Organism: Sthenelais limicola; assembly: GCA_942159475.1. Classification (NCBI taxonomy): domain Eukaryota; kingdom Metazoa; phylum Annelida; class Polychaeta; order Phyllodocida; family Sigalionidae; genus Sthenelais; species Sthenelais limicola. The sequence goes on along the minus strand of OW804095.1, from coordinate 3,105,709 downwards.
AAACCTACCTGTGTTCACGCCATTGGCGCTAACAGGAAAAAAAATGGGAAAATAAGACCAATTACCGATTGCAAATGCCCTTTGAATGTGTCAGTTAATTGTTTCACTGATGCAGTGTTTTCCACGTTCTCCTATGTGACTATTGATGAGATGCTGTCTAAAATTCAACCAAATGATTATTTAGCAACGCTTGATATTAAAAGTGCATACAGGTCTCTCCTAATTCATCTGTCTAACAGACAGTATTTTGGTCTTCAATGGAAGATTAATGGTCGAGATTCTTATTTACAAGATAATTGTGTATGCTTTGGAGCAAGAGCAGCACTTTTCCTTTTCACTCGTGTTACAAACTCTGTTTCCAGAATGATGAGAAATCGAGGATACAGGTGTTACTCGTACATCAATGACTTCTGCCTGATTGAGAATGACAGGGATAGATGTCTCATGGCCTTGCTGCTTTTGATAAGATGTTTGCGGGACCTGGGCTTCTTTGTGGAGTGGTCTAAGGTTACGAGTCCATCACAGGTAACAAAATATATAGGATACAATGTGGACACGGTGGCAATGACTTTGAGCCTCCCCTGTGAAAAATTGATTAAATTACAGGAGTCAATCTCCTTTTTCTGGGGAAAAAAGTGGATCACTCGTCGTCAAGTTCAACGCTTTTCAGGTTTGATAAATCATTGCAGCAAGGTTGTGAACGGCGGCAGGGAGCACTCATTCGGTATATGTAATAGCTTGAAGGCTATGGGTAACAAGCATCGTATTAAAGAGATAAACCACAGTTCAACTTGGAAAAAAACTGAAAATAACATTTTGTTTAAACTTTGCCTCGTGAAAGAACAAGGTTATGTGAATTCAAAAATCCAATAAAAACAATATGGTACCTGGTTAGTTTTCATTTCAGGGAGCCCTGAAATTTATGGTTGTTCACTATAGAGGTCTATGAGAAAAGGACAATTTTTTTCGTTTTTTTCAGTATAAAAAAATAATTGAAAATGACTTTTTCCTAAAAATCTCTATAGGCATAGCTAAGATATTGCTTTACCCTCTCAAGCAATAAAAAATGGGGGTCACCGACTTTTTAAAAAAGTTATTCAACTGAATCTGCATCCTGATGAGTTAAAAACAGGAATATTGAAGATTTTCAATGCTGAATAATATCTTTCAAAATATGTTGATACCCTGTTCTTTCATGCATGAGGTTAAACCTGTATAGTGACTATGTATAGAAGTCATTTCAACTGAAAAATGTTATTTGTCTGTCTGAAATCTTGGAAAAACTGAGAAAATATCCATTTTCCCCACATACTTAAATACTAAACTTTGATGGTCTCTAGAATGCAAAAAAAATATGCTGAGATCCATTTTTTTTTGCTTTTTGTTATCCCCCAACCATGTTCTTTCTCAAGACAAAGTTTGAAAAAATTATAGTCACTCCTTATTTTTCATGCATTAGTTCCTTGAACTCCCGCCTGCAGCAGTGCATATGACTGTGGTTTATCTCTTTCTACAACCATAAATTTCAGGGCTCCCTGAAATGAAAACTGACCCGGTGACATATTGTTTTTATTGGCTTTTTGAATTCACCTAACCTTGTTCTTTCACAAGGCAAAGTTTAAACAAAATGCTATTTTCAGTTTTTTTCCCAGTTGAACTGTGGTTTATCTCTTTAAGTGTAGTTTTAGCTGGAGCTAAACGAAGGTTGGGAGCAAAGCCATCTCTCTGGTCTTAATTCATTGTAAAATTGACTTTAAATCAGATCAGAATTTGTGCATTTGGACAGGCATTTTGTTGGAGTTTAGATCCCTACTGAGAAACTGCCACATATTTTCTTCACCTCCCGACACTCATTTGTTGTTAAGGGGGGATGTGGAATTTAAAGACTGGGGAATTCTGATCTCTGTGAAGTCATCTAAGACGAATCAATTTTCTTCAAGAACCTTCTTTGCCCCAGTTGCAAAGTCCAATGGTATTTTATGCTTGTATTATTGGTTGAAATGTTTGTTTCAAAGATGTCCTGCCTCACCTACTGACCCTCTGATTTCTGTTCAAGGTTTGCCTATATCATATTCATCTGCTCTAGCTGCTTTGAAGAGATGGTCCAAGGAAGCTGGGGTGACCAAGGATATTGGTTTGCACGGGTTGAGATGAGGAGCTGCCACATACCTGTATCTTATGGGAGTCCCACTGGAGGAAATCAAACAGGCTGGAGACTGGAAGAGTTTGTGTGCGTTGGAATACATAGCGCCTCCTCTGGATCATCGCATTGTGGTTCAGAAACAAGTCGCCAACTCCCTATCTTCTTATATTTATTTTTTTTTTTTTTTTTTTTTTTTCATTTAATATTATTCCTTGGCCTGGGCTGAAATCAAATAGGCTCCCACGAAGTTGTGCTGCACTCTCTCTCATTGTTGTTTATTCACCTGACTTGTCGATCTTTTGGAATAATTGGGCAAAATGCAGAAAATACCCGTTTTCCCATAGTAAGGCCCAGCAGAACTGAAGATCTGAAGAAATTTCAGTATTAACTCTTTTACCATTATATGTGTTGGAGTACTTACGGACGTTCCGGCAAGACTTGGTATTGCTTAACTCAGCTATTTTCATGTTGAACCATATCACGTTAACCATTTGTACCCTAAACACCTACATTGACTGTGTACCATAATTGCCGGCTGTCTTGTGAGGCCAATCCCTGGTCACCTTTGTTGGGTCTGATACTGACTATCGGACATGGTTTGTGTGGAGAATAAAGCCTGTGATACCTAAAGAACTGTGTGTCTGGTCTTCTTTCCCTTCGCTAGGATAAGAGAATATCGAACTTGGGTAGTGAGACGGAAATCACTACACTATCATATATCATGAGATAACTGGAAGTGGGAAGAGATGGGACTCTCCCAGAGGCCTGTCTACCTGTTTGTCAACATATATTGTATCGTTTTTGACAAATAAAAAAATATTCTATTCTATTTAAGTGTTAAGTCGTAGATTCCTATATTATTAGGAAAGGTATGCTGTGCATAGCATAATCTTAGGAACATGATGTTCATTGTTTAGGCAAGTCCTAAAAGATCGTTAGGCTGTATGAATTCTAGGCAGAGTGCTTATGCACCAAAAGTTCAAACTTCACTTAGGACAGGCCTACGTTCCCTAACTACTTTCCCTGAATATAGCTGCGTTGTCCCAACTGTAGGCTAAGTTCTGCACCTCCCCGATTATATGTGTGAAATCACCAGAAAATGTACTATTGACCTTCACCAATCTTATCAAATCTCGCAGATTTAAGACAAAAATGACTCTCAAAATACAGTTCAACCCAACCAAATAGATCAATAGAATCAATGCAATGCCAAATATACTCGAATTTATCTAGTGTTGACCAAATTCTAATTTAGCAGAATTTAATAAATGTGTACAGCTGCCAATAGTACATTTTCTGAAAAATACTGGAATTCCAACCCCAGCGCCACCACGTGTTGGGATATAAGTAACTCCAAAAGCTATTATGTAGGTATTTAGGCTGAATTAGGTGATGAATATACATGTCTTGCTAACGAGAATGTGTTTAATCAGTCATGAGATGGGCGTATAATTGTCAGTATATAATTAGCACACTGTATTACCATCGATTATAACAACATGTACCTATTTCTGAGGCTGATATGCCCATGATTTTATCATTATGTTTGTACACGAAAGATAAGCAAACAGTTTTAGGAGGATAATGGCTACATAAAGCGTCCCATTACAGACTTCATAAAACCTGCTAAGGCAGGCTAATTGTACACATGTTTGGCACCGGAAATATCTAGTCATCTGACCTAACGTATATTTTCAAACATCATCACAAAAATGGATCAGGATATACCAGACTTCACTTAAATAGGGAATCTGCTATTCGTGTATGGTAAGTATAATCCTAATTTCTTAGTTATTAGTTCCATAGACGACATTAAGTATGAACGAGCTAAAATTGTACATGTGCATGGCCCACCCATTCCTGAATTGGGTTACAAATTGCTGTAGCACTATTCTGAAGGAATTAAGAGTTTGTGAAATTCGTGAAATTTCGTTAAAACTTGAAATCTGTGTATATTATATCTCATTCTATCTCCATATCTTTTATTTCTGTCTGCCTTTTTTAAAACCAAATTAATGAAGCGGCACAAAAATAACGTTTTGTTTTATGCTTATATGAACATGTATCGTCAGAAGTGTCTCATGTAAAGATTATTGTTAGAATAGCGATCATTTTCTATCAATATATAATTATGCAATTACTATAATTATGTATTACTACTATTGTTTATTACTTTAGGAAAATGAGTCACAAGTCGCAAAAAAGGATTTTGAAATATCATCATGTCTGACAAGATGAGACCAAGCCAGTTCCAATTATGGTAAACATTTGGACATGTAATTCTATATTTCATGTTTGATTATTTTATTTTGAAAAAAAATCATGTTTGCAATGTTTGTCGGCGGACAATTACCAGTAATTTAGCTAAACATACTCTTTATAATCACCTTAGAAACGCAAGGATGTATCCCCCCCCCTTCGACCACTACAATACCTAACTCATGTAACAGTGATATGTGATATGAAGCCAGCCGGAAGGAAGACCGCCATTGCGGCAAGTCTGGGACGCTTGTATTTCTGGAATAAAAGAAAATGAATAAAAATCCAAATAATCTGTCTACAAATTTGGAACACATTGGAAAGTCATCCTACGAAGGTTAGTAGCAGGAATTCGGATCTGAACCTTTGATAGTGTGGGTCAACATCTGGCTCACAATTTGTATCTACTGCAAGCTACGCAGCCCCCACAGAAAGTGAAAACACTGTACAAAATTGTATTATGTGCTTTGTTTTATTGTTATTCTATTTTACACTGTTTAAAAACCTATTTGTTATATGATAAGCATATGTTATCTTAATAAGTAGAGGGTCCTGTCGGAAGAACTGTCTTCTGAAAACTGACTGAGACACGAGACCCATTCTCCATGTAGGCCATAAGTATGTAATATGGAAAATAAAAGTTCATATATATATAATATATATATATATATAATTCGTGTTAGCAAACCCACAATTTGCCATACGAACTGTTGTTGTTTTCGTAAGGAGACCCACACATTCAAGAACTCAATTACGTTTCCTAAGAATGATTTTGGCATTTGCCCAATTCGGCTCTGAATTTGGATATATGTGGGCCCGGCATTATGCCTTAAAACTATTCGGCAAGCAAAGGAATTGTGTACTCAGTTTTATTTTCAATATTACATACTTATGGCCTACATGGAGAGAATGGGTCTCTGCCTCAGATGTATTTTATGCTTTTTATATATGCTCTTTAAGTGAATTTTAATGAAAATTTGATGAAAAGGAATTGATTTGATAAATATGTAATGACTCGCTGATTCGGTTCGTGGAGAAGAAATAATGCACTTGTCATTTACAACCATTTCCACCCCACCCCCACCCCGGGGGGGGGGGGGTATGGGGGAATAATAGGAAATGTCAGAGACAATATGCCCCTGGGGATTTCCCTTAGTTTACCAAAGTATACCAAGCGGTGGTCCAGGGTGGGGGAATGTCCCTCAGGGTCATGTCTCAGGGGCTACTGGGAAGCCGGGTGGTGGGTTGGGGGGGGGGGGGGCATGTTAGGCAGCCACTTTATAAAATGTAATGGCAGCCTAAAAAGCTCCAAGACTGAAGTTCTAAATGTAAAGAATGTATCATTTGCATCCTTCACTCAGTGTTTCCAAGTCTCATGCGTTCTACGTGAGACACATGCAATGTGTCCTGCCACTATATTCCTCAATATCGGGCGTATTCATCAAGTGCCAGAATCCACCACCAACCGCCGTGCCCCCTAGTGCTATTCTAGAACATTGACATTCCTACTTCACTCTCTCCACCTACACCGATTATACTGTTTGTGTACCAATGCTTTTCTCTTTTTGTTCTAATTAATAAAGGCGGCCATTTCGCCGCTGTAAAGTTGGCCATATCTTCTTGTGTCCAAGCTTGTTATTTTCAGCGACGATTAATAACATCTCACGCTCACACAATAAAGATTCTCAGACAGAATGTGAGATCTATATGGCAGCTATGTTGTTATATTGTATTAACAGTTGAGGTCTTGTTGTGGATAGCTAACAGTATGGAATAGATGGTAGTATCCTTCATATCATGTGGAAACATCAGGGTGTGAAAAGGAGCAGCACCCACTGGTAATAAAGAGCCCTTCTTGCCCACATTTTCCCCATATTGCCCGCTTATAGAAAAAATAGTCCCCTTGTTTGTATTTTTTTTTATTTCAACTAATATTTCCGCCGAAAAAAAATGAACGAAATATATTTTACATGGATAAAAGCATTTCAGGAAAAACAAATTATTTGATAATTTTGCCATTCAGTTTAACTTGAAATCAAACATGATTGGGCCTATGTCCTACACAAAAAGTGCCAACGAGAAGGCCTAGCTGGCCACAACATATCAGTGTATAGCAAAAACCCAGCCCACACACAGCCGATTTGGCCACCGATTGCCCCCCGATTTGACTCTCTCGATTAGTCCTATGATTTCATTACAAAACCTGGTTTATGTTTTTGAAATATCACCCACCAGGATTGGAAATGAAATCGTAGGATTCATTGGGAGACCCAAATCGGGGGGCTATCGGGCGGCAAATCGGCTGAGTGTGGGCAGGGTCTTAGACTACTACATCACACATCTAGGGCCTAACTGGACATAAAAAACATTAATTCATGAACTAAACTAAAATACTTTCATGTTTTTTCTATTTTTAAAAGATTTAAAGCTGTGAAAAAGATTCAAATTATACGAAAACGTGAGCCAACTGACAAGAAAATGATCGGTGATCGGGACATCAGCATGCATGTCAACGCAGGAAGAGCAGTAAACTATCAATCAAATGGAAAAATAAACTAAAATCCTTTCAAAGTTTCATGTTCATCGTATTCCCACAATAATGTAAATGAAGGAATTTGTTTTAAAAAGATTTAAAGCTGAGAAAAGGGACTGAAAGTGATTCGAAAATAGATACGGTGATCCACGCTGCAACTTAGGAAATGTACATGAGTGACGGCAGGTTGGCAACGCGACGTTGGCAACGGGACTGCGCATTAAACAGAGGGAGGTGAGAGGGGCCACTGATTGCCGAGGGGACAAACATTTAGGCTATTTTGTCATTGATTTTTACCGTTTTTTCTCGTAAAATGTCAGAGAAAGGTATAAATAAACACAAGAGTGAACTCAGGCGATACCAGAGATTTCATGCGCACTCACTGAAATAATTTGAATACGTCTGTACCTTTAAAACAAAAGTTTAAAGAAGGGATCAGATGAAGATTCCACTGGGAAATGGGAAG